>PVIA01007957.1:0-77184 GCA_004024845.1 Tonatia bakeri
TGAAATGTTAAAGGGACTTACCTAAGAAAATGAAGATTAAAAATATGAACAGTAAAAAAAGACTTCAAACTCACAGTTAGTAACAACCATACCTAAAACAAAAGCAAACTAAGCAAACAACTAGAACAGGAACAGAACCACAGAAATGGAGATCACATGGAGGGTTAGCAACAGGGAAGTGGGAGGAGGAGAGAGGGGGGAAAGATATAGAGAATAAGTAGCACAGACAATAGGTAGAAAATAGACAGGGGGAGGGAAAGAATAGTATAGGAAATATAGAAACTAAACTTATGACACATGGACATGAACTAAAGGGGGTGGGGAATGTGGGTGGGAGAGGTGGAGGGGAGTGAAGGGGGAAAATGGCACAACTGTAATAGCATAATCAATAAAATAAAATAAAATGATCTGGAAAAAAAATCAATAAACAAGTCAATGAAAAAGAAGAAAGAGTCCAGAAATAGGTCTACACAGATATGAATTACCAATTTCTTTAAAAAAAAATAATAAACCAAGGTGCAAGGATGATTTAGGGTAGAAAGGATAGGTTTCCAAAAAATGGTGCTGGAATATTTGGGTATTCATGTGCCAAATGATGATCTTCAATACTTATCTCATACCATATACAAAAATTAACTCAATATGGTTCACAGAATATAGAACCTATTCTATAAAACTTTAGAAGACAACATAGAAGAAAACTGTTGTGAATTTGGATTAGGCAAAGATTTGTTTCATACCACATCTAAAGCATAATCCATAAAATGATAAAATTATACATTGAGCTTCAACAAAATTTAAAATGTCTCTTCTTCAAACTTCACTGTTGAGAGAATTAAAAGAGAAAACATAGCCCAGGAGGAAATATTAGCAAAGAGTTTATCTGATAAAGAAGTTGTACCCAGAATTTGTAAATAACTCCCAAAATTCAATTAATAAAAAAGCAAAAATTCTAATAAAAATGAGGAAACAACTTAAATAGACATGCCCTAAAGAAAACATATGGCTGGCAAATAAACACATGAAAAGATGCTTAGCATCATTAGTTATCAGGGACATGCAAATTAAACTACAACAAAATACCACTTCAGATTCATTGAAATATCTGACATTTAATACACTGACTCATATGAAGTGCTGGCAAGGATGCGTAACAGCTGTAATTCTCATGCTGCTGGAAATGCAAAATGGCATAGCCATGTTGAAAACAGTTTGACAGTTTCTTAGAAAGGTAGGCACGCACTTATCTTAAGATACAGCAGTCCCTTTGAAGAGAATGTATATTTTGCTTCTTTGGGATGAAAGGTCTTATATATATATATCAGTTAAGTACATTTGATCTAGGACATTGTTCATTACCACAATATCTTTGTTGATACTTTGTTTGGAAGATCTATCCATTTTTGACAGTGAGGTGTTAAAATCCCCTACTATAATTGTGTTGCTGTCAATATCTTTCTTGAAAGTCCTCCAAGATGTTCCTTATATATTTGGGTGCTCCTATATTGGGTGCATATATATTTACAATGCTTATGCCTTCTTGATGGATTCTTCCCTTGAGTATTATGAAGTGTTCTTCTGGGTTTCTTTTTATGGCCCTTGTTTTGAAGTCTAGTTTTTCTGATATAAGCATTGCTAACCCAGTGTTTTTCCCCTGTCCATTTGCTTGGAATATTTTTTTCCAACTTTTCACTTTCAGTCTGCGTAGGTCTTTTGTTCTGGGGTGGGTCTCTTGTAGGCAGCATATGTGTGGGTCACATTTTCTTACCCATTCAGCTACTCTAATTCTTTTCATTGGAGCATTTAATCCATTAACATTTAAGGTTAGAATTTTTTTTTAATTTTAATCATTGTTCAAGTACAGTTTTCTCCCCTTTACTCCCAATCCAGCCACATTTAAGGTTAGTATTGATAGATATTTATTCATTTTCCCCCTTTGTACCTGTGTTCCTCTCTCTCTCACTCTTTTCCTTTCTCTTCTCATAGTAATCCCTTTAGCATATCTTGTAGTGCTAGATTGGTGGAGATGTAGTCTTTCAGCCTTCTCTTGTCTGGGAAACTCCTTACTTCACCTTCTATTTTAAGAATAAGGGATATATTTCATAGTACTCATCCATAATTAAGGATTCCATACCTTGGCTTTATTATTAAACAGGTACTGTAAAAATTTTTTTTAAAGTAACTTTCTCAAGTATTCTTTTTTTTTTAAGGTTTTTATTTATTTATTTTTAGAGAGGGAAGAGAGGGAGAGAGAGAGAGAGAGAGAGAGAGAGAGAGAGAAACATCAATGTGTGGTTGCTGGGGCCCATGGCCTGCAACCCAGGCATGTGCCCTGACTGGGAATCGAACCTGCGATGCTTTGGTTCGCAGCCCGTGCTCAATCCACTGAGCTATGCCAGCCAGGACGGTACTGTAAAATTTTTTAAAAATATATTTTTAAAGATATGGCAGTCCCACTCCTAGGTGAAATAACAACTATTTTTACATAACAAACCTGTACATGGATGTTTATAGCAGCTTGATTTGTAATTTCCCAAAGTTAGAAATGATCTATATGTTCTTCAACAGGTAAATGGTTAAACAGGATGTGTTATACCTTGTCCATATGATGGTAATAAAAAAGGAATTAGTTATTGATACAATCCACAATAGATATATCTTAAAATAATTATGCTGAGTGAAATAATCCAGAATACACCCCAAAAATTATGCGCAACTAGACAGAATATCCAGTGCTCTGCCTTTATCAGCAGTGGAATTCAGAAATGATTTTTGTCAATTATACCAATGGTAGAAAACACTTAGATGATGTCAGAATTTATACCACTTGATTCTGCCTTTAGACACTAGCTTATTTTCTAGTATGCATTTGGGATTACATTCTTTTATTTGCCAGCTCTTGAATAGTAACATTTCTTTAGACACTAACTCTCCCCTACTACTGCTACCACCACGAGGCAATTGAAGAGCTGTGTCTCAGAACACAGAAGCAGCTAGACCCACACACTGGACCACTTAGGCATTCCATGGCCCAACCTCTGAGTTGCAAGTTTGATGCCTCTAGCCAAAAGTGGAATAAACGTGGTCATCTAAAGTTGATCCACAAAATAGATAAAATTCCTACCTGTACTGTAGAAACCTCTAAAGTCAAATTTTCCAGAAACATAACATGATTCTGTATCCAGATTCCTTCAAGTCTCCCTTACTCTTTCTTGAGAACTGGAAGCAAAGAGAGCTGCTCCTGCCCAGAGTGTGGAATTAGGTGTGTGACAGGTGAAGCATGTGTTCACCTCTTGCACACATATGTCTGTATTTATGCTTCTGTTTTGCCCTCTGTTTTGACCTATGAGTTATTTTCTTCATAGCCTGTGAAACCAAGTTTGATTTTGTAATTATATTTTTTAATCTTCAACTTAATTCAATGATTTTATAACCAGTTTTCTGTTTAAAAGCCTCAGTTAAATCCATCCCAGGGGAATCTCATCTGTGGCCTCTCTTTACCATCAACATCTTCCATTCCATCTGTCTGATCATCATGAGGGAGATTCAGCCACCCAGCAGAAATTAATTCTGAGTCTTCCATGATGCTATACACCCTCCCTCTCTGGGTTTTCTGAGTTACAGCAATTGCACATCCATTGGGATTGTGAGAATTCTCAAGAACAGTATACTCACAAGAATTCTTTCTACCTCTTCCAGCCCAAGCAGCTGCCTGTAAAATTGCACATTTCAAAAAGGGTCCTCACTGGCCAGGTCATCTGTTTTCCATATCCTCTCCCAGTAGTCTCCAATCCTGCCACCCTTCCCCCTCCAATCCATCTCATTGGCATCATTGCCTGCCCTAAACTGTGAGTGGGATAGTCAGAGTAGGAATTTCCAGGACAGGAGCCACAAGCCTGAGTGGGAGAAAGACATGCATACAGCCTGTTAGCACCCCTGAGGAACCAGAAATACTAAATAGTCCTATGCCATCTCAGTAATGCCAACTCAGCAATTTGCATTGGAATCACATACTTCTTGAAAATGAATGGAGACGAACAAAGAAAAGAAAAAAACACAGAGAAAATGGTGGGAGAATGCAGGATGCTAGCATTTCTTTCTTTGCCCTCTGGGACTCTTTAGCTGAAAAACTGTCTAGAGTTCTGAGAAAGTTTAGTCATGCCTCTCCAGCTTTGCCCATCACTGGACTCTTTCTGGGTTACCACTGCCAAATATTTAAGAATTCTGAGAGATTATTTTTCAGACAAACAGACAAGTTTCTAAGAAGTTGGACTCCAAGAAAAGTGTTCAGTGTGAATAGAAAGAAGTATTTTAAACACATTTGGTACTAAGACCTCAGCTATATATTTGAGTGATTAACAGTATTTAAAAAGTAGTGAGAAACATACCAAGGGGTATACAAGTGTTTATGTTAAAGATGAAACAGAGATTAAGTTTCTGGAATGTTGACAGAACATTGGCCTGTTCTGGTAGAACAATCCACTTTCTATTTTTCTTCCTCATTTTTATTTTTATTTTAATAATGTGTATGACATGGTAATCCACTCCCATCAACCATCCAAAGAGCAGTGGCCAAGCAGTCTTGACCTATGAGGCCCAGGATAAGATTTACTTCTTGGTTACTGTGTAAACCAAAAAAGATTCACCTCTTAAGGTGAAGACCGAATATCCTGAAAATCAATACAAAGTAACTCATCGTTATAGTTCCACCTCATCTTACCCTTATCATCTAGGCTTCCACTTGTATCTGTCTTCCCTTGTTGACCAGATCCCCTGTGTTAGCATACAATGAGCACATCTCTAAAGATGGACTTCACCTCTTTGCTCTTTTTTATCTCTGGGAACATCATTCCATTCTGATATATCCTTTGGGCCCCAACATTCCTAAATATCAAACACCCTATGTTCTAGGTCTTTCTATTCCTAATTGATTACAAAACAACGAGTATGCCATAGATAAAACTCAGATAAAATTGAGTAAGATTCCTCAGGTAATGTTTACTTTATCTGTTAATCAGTGGCTTTCTAACTTTGTTAGACCAAATCTTCTAAAAAGTCACTGCAGGAGAAGATATATAGGATAATTTGAAAAAGCATATGGACATTCAGGAACATTCAGGGGTCTCTGTAACACTTACACACAGAATGTTAGAATTTGGAAGGAATTTTGAAATTATGGTCCAACTCTTTCCTTCCATTTTCACTGGTTGTGGAAATAGCCAGGCAAGTGTGAACATCATTTATACTCTCTGAGCTTCATTCAGTGACAGACCCAGGTCTAGAACCCAGTTTTTCTGATAACTTTCTCTCATGAAGCCTTTCAATTACCTTACTTGAATGTGTGCTCACTCTTTGGTGCAAATGGAGAAATACAAGCTTTGTTTCCACCTGGGATGAGCACGGTACCCTCTCTTGAAAGTATGCTCAGCTCTCACAGCTTCAGCTGTGAATGCCCAGGCCAGCCTCCAGAGGGACAGGGGAGAGTGACCACAAAGCAATCATGCAGAGTCCACCACCAGCTCTGAAACCACCAAGAGGCAGCCCCTTGAGAGAAATCAGCACTGACCACAGGTTCCCCTTTTCTAGAAAACTGTTTTCTCTCTGAAGGCCCCAAGCCTCAACCTCCAGCCTCAGCTCTGGAAAAGTGAATCTTTAAGAGCCAGCACTTGACCTTGTTGACTAAGGGCTAGAGAGCTGTTCATTAATCATGGAAAATTTCATAAGCAAAAGGAATACATATATCTTAATTCTAGCCTTATGTTTATATGATTTATTTCCTGGGAGTTCTACTCTTAATTGAAAAGAAAAGAAATCTTCAAAGAACATACTTTGTAGCTTCCTGTACTCAGGTCATACTGATAAACCAAACCTTTTTACTAGGATTGAGAGCAGGATAATTTAGTTTTTTACTGCATCAAGCAACCAGGGTTGTGTAGTCAGACCACTTCTGGAGTGTTCTCCTTCCCTGAAGGCCCACCTGTTCCAGTCCACTAGATCTGCCTTGAAGGTTGTCTGAGGTTTACCCTGTTTCTCAGGATTTCAGCAGAGTTCTGGGAAAGGCTGCAGCAGTATTGAGGAACAGACAGGAGAAAATGGGAGTTAGCATAAGCAATAGGAATTTAAGTTATATAACTGGCTACAGTTATATAGCTGTCCTCATTTTCCCCCCATTACTCTCCCCCCTCCACCCCTACCTCCTACTTTCAATCCTCCCCTATCCCCATTATTTTTGTCCATGAGTCCTTTATACATGTTCCTTGATGACCCTTCCCCTTCTTTCCCCCATTATCTCCCTCTACCCTCCACTCTATATTAATAAAGAATAAAGTCATATGATTATCTCAATAGACATAAAAAAGTAATTGACAAAAATCAAATGCTCTTTATTATAAAAACACTCAGCAAAACAAGAAGAAATGAACTAATTTCCTCAATGTGATAAAAGCCATCTATGGAAAACCCACAGCTGTCATATTTAATAGTGAAAGACTGAGCACTTTCACCATAATATCAGGAGCAAGACTAGAATGTCCACTCTTACAACTTCTTCAACATTGTAGTAGTGATTCTAGCCAGAGCAATTAGGTTTAAAAAAAGAAAAAGAAAAGCACCCAGATTGGAAGAGCAGAAAGAACACTATATCTATTTGCATATGGCATGAGTTTGTACATAGAAACTTCTAAGGAATCCATTTTAAAAAAACAATTAAAACTGATAAATGAATTCAGCAAGGTTACAGGATATAAGATCAATATTAAAAGAACACTTGTTTTCTACATAATGCAGTGAAACTTTTAAAAATTAAATTAATATTTCAATCTTATTTATAATAGCATCAAAAAAAATAAAATACTTTAAAATACATTTAATAAAAGGAGCACAAGATATACACTGACATTAGTCATTGAAAGAAATTAAAGAACATCTAAATAAATGCAAAACTATTCCATGTTCATGGATCAGAGAGCTTAATAGTGTTAAGATGGCTTTGCTCCCCAATTTGATGTAAAGATACAAAACTATCCCTATCGAGATACCACTGTTTTTTTTTCCAAAATCAGCAGCTAATATTCAAATTCATATAGAAATTCAAGGGATATAGAAGCGCTAAAAGAAGTCTGAAAAACAGTCTTGAAAGAGAAGAACAGATTTTCAGAACTCAGTTTCCAATTTCAGGAATTACTACAGCTACAGTAACCAAGAGAGTGTGGTACCAGCACAGGGACAGACAGACACATCAGTGAAATAGAACTGAGAGCCCATAAATGAACTCATACATTTGTGATCAAATGATGTTCAACAATGGTGCTTAGATAATTCAAAGGGAAAACAACAGTCTTTTTAACAAATGGTGCAGGGAGAACTGAATTAAAATTAATGAGAAACTTTAACCATACAACATATACAAAATTAACTAAAAATAGATTATAGACCTAAATGTAATAACTAAAACTCTTGGAAGAAAACATAATAGTAAATCTTTATGATCTTGGGGCAGGCAATGGTTTCTTTAATATACCAAAAGTACAACCAAGAAAAGAAAAAAAATACATAAATTGGACTTACAATGTAAAACCTTATTCTGTAAACAATACCATCAGGCAAGTTAAGACAGCTCTCAAAATGAGAGAAAATTGTGGCAAGCTATACATTTGAAAAGGGACTTTTTCCAGAATACAGGGGTTGGGAAATGTAGGTTTACAGTTGTGAGTATACAAAACACAGAATTTATTTCCATACAAACAACTGGAAATCATCTTTTGCCAAACCCTGTACATAAGGAAGTCTTAAAACTCAATAGTAAAAGACAAATTTAAAAATGAGCAAAGGATTTAAATAAATATTGCTCTAAGAAAAATGTAAAAATGGCCAATAAGTGTATGAAACAATGTTCAACATCATTAGTCATAAGGGAAATACAAATTAAAACAATGAGATAGCAACTCACAGTACTAAAATGGCTATAGTCAAAATGATGGATGATAATAAGTGTAAGGATGTGGAGAAATCAGAATCTTCTTTCATTGCTGGAGGGAATGAAAATGGTGCAGTCACTTTGGAAAATACCTTGACAGTTCCTCAAAATATTAAGCATGCACTTGCCACATGATCCAGCAGTTCCACTCCTAGTTATATACCCAAAAGAAATTAGAACATACCTCCACACAAAACCTGTATATGAATGTTCATAGGAACATTACTCATACTACCCAAAAAATAAAAATAACTCATATGTCCATCCACTGATAATAGAAAAATAAAATGTGATATATATCACATGATTGACTATTATTTGTCAACAAAAAAACAAGTATTAATACATACTACAAAGTGGAAAAATCTTGAAAACATTATGCTATGTGAAAGAAGCCAGTCCCAAAAGTCCACAAAATTTTTATTATATTTATATGAAATTCTTAGAGTAGGCAAATCCATAAAGACAGAAAGTAGATTAGTGGCTGCCTAGGGCTAATGGGAGGAGGGGAAAGGTAGAAGAGAATAGGGAGTATCTACTAATGGGTATGGGGTTTCCTTACAAGGTGAACAAAATTAAATGGTGGTGATGTTGGTAAAATCCTGTGAGTATACTGAAAACACATTGAACTGTAAACTTTAAGTCAGTGAATTTCATAGCATAAGAAAGAATTTTATCTCAGTAACACTGATTAAAGTGTAACATTTGAGACCATGTTTTCTACAGGGTAGAATTCAGTTGTATCACTACTGAACAAAATTTATTACATAGCTTTGAAAAAATCATTTGGATTACTATCATTTTTTTTACAAGTTGAATTCTTCCTCTACAGAGTTGTAAAGTAACGCAGGCAACAGAAATTCAGTCAAAAGAGGATATCTCAGTGTACTCAGGTAACCCCCAGAAAACACCCTAGACAATGTCTAGCTCTTCACTGAAAGGAAGAGCTCAGTAATATCTTGCTCATTTCCAAATCTTGGACAATTTATCTTGAGTTGTCTTTGAAAAAGGTCTCTGCCAGCTAAATTCTCTCTGCTTTAAGCATTCTTCATACACATCTTAACCTGGCTCATTTCCTTCTGAGAGAGAGCCTCCCTAAAATACCAATATTGGTTATCTCTTGCTATTTAACAAATCATCCCCAAAATCTCTGGTTTTAAACAACAATTATTTATTACTTCACAGTATTTCTCCGCCAGGAATCTAGAATCAGCTTATCTGGGTGGTTCTGGCTCAGAGTCACTCATTCAGTTTTAGTTGGGATCTGTGCCAGGACTGCTGTCATCTGAAAGCTTGACTGGGTTGGAGAATTAGTTTCCTAGATGACTCTTTACATAGCTATTGGCAGGAGGCCTCAGCTCCTTGCCATAGCCTCCTAAGCTGCTTGAGTGTCCTCCTAACATATAAGCTAACTTCTCCCAAAGCAAACCATCCAAGGAAAACATGAGGAAGATAAAGTGACTTAGTTATCCAGCCTCCAAAGTCATACACCATCACTTCTATTTCATTCTATTTTTTAGAAGCAAGTCACTAAGTCTAGCTTACATGCAAAGGACAAGTCTTCACCTGCTGAAAAGAGTGTAAAAGAATTTGTGGACCTATTTCAAAGCATCATAACAAACTCACACACAAGCACACCCTCTGTCTGTTACCTCAACTGCCTTATTCAATTTTTGTGTTCTTCATAGCATTTGATATTACTATATTATACATCTATGTGTCAATTATTGACTTCCTCACTATACTGCAAGACCTATGGAAACAGGGATTTTGCAATATTCCACAAAGAATACTCACCATCTAGAGTAGTACCAGACATAGAGTAGCTCAATAACTCTCGTTTTCTAAGTAAATGAATGTGTAGATGAGGTTACGAGTTACAGGAGGGGAACCAGTTTTGGGCATGAGAAATTATGTCTCCTAGACTGGTAGATTTCCCAACACTTTATCCTAGAGGAATTCAAATGGTGGAAACAGTGGTTTGGGGTGTGGGGGAGGTCCATGGGAACCTCCCCTACTCTTCCTGGATCCAAGACAATCAATCCCTGCTAACTGAAATATTGCAAAAGTTTTCTCTGTTCCATACATGTAAAAAGAAATCCTCCCATCATTTAAGAGTCAATGTGGGGTCTTGGAGGTAGGCTATGGGGATGTATGTGTCTGTTAGCCCCACATTTCCTCCACTATTTATAAAGAGAAAGTTAGGGAAGCCCTGAAACCACCCTGGATCTCAGGGTTGAACACAAGCATGCCATCTGGGCTTAAGAAGAAGAGACTTTGCATGCTACCTTACATGTTCCCTTTGTTTATCAGGATTCAGCAGCATTTCTGAAGCCAAATGTTGATGTTTCTGGGTTCTGGGGATGAAGGAAACCCACACGCAATTAGGAATCAGATTGTAATGGAAAGTATACAGGATTGAAAGTCCAGAGACTTTGTATCCACCACTAATTTGCTGAAAGCCTTATTTTCCATGCTTATGAAATGGCAGGTGTGGTTGGGGAGAGCATAAATAACTTCAAATTCCTATTCAGGTTATAATAGTGTATAGGTTCAAATATATCTTAATATTTTTTGAACAGTCTTAGCCAGCTTCTCACAGAAAATTCAAGAAGCATCAGCATGAGGTTCACGTGCATTTCTTTCTCTAGCAGCCTCTGGACTCTAGAAAGATGGGAACACACACACACACACACTATATATATTTCATTATAATTTCTGAAGAACAAAGGAAGGTAATGGGAGATACTGAAGACAAACTCTGCCCATTCATGTTGTATATGAGGCATTACATGGAAAATGCCAACTGTGGTGAACAGAAGAGTGGAAGTCCTATCTCCTTCTTATCATCTACCAGGTATTGTAGATAGAGTCCAGAAGAATGGTAACTGCTCTAACACAGAAAGGAGCTACAATTTCAGAGATGATGGTGAAGTCACCAGCTCTCAGAAGGTGCACCATCCTACTGTGCCCTTTGGTGTCCCTTCAATGAAGTTCTAAATCAAGACCAAGGGAGCCCTGGTCCTTTGGTCCACACTAAGTCTTAAAAGCCACTGCATTAAGCCTGGCTGAAGGGATGGTGATCAGGGTAGAATGAAAACAAAAGAATTGATATTTGCCCTTTAATTAATTTTCAGGGGGAAAAATGTTTTAATACTTTCTATCTGCATGTCCGCCTCTGCCCAGTGAAGGAGCAGCACCCTCAAACAATAACAGTGATGATAAAGAGAAAACAAAGCCACTCTGTGTAAGCACTGGCTCTGGACAACTCCCTGCCTTGCTGTGGCAGCAGAAGGAAAGGACACGAGACTCTCTCCCTCGGGAATGTCTGGGAAATCATATCCTGGCTAAAGGTTTGGGTCCTGGGGCTGCCACATTTCAATCAAAAGCTCTTTTAGTAGAGTGGAGGAGGAAGAATAAAAAAGTTATTGGGAGGCGGGGAATGACTGAGAGGGCAGAAAACTCAGATTTTTCCTTTGGGTCTTGTGATATATGCAAGCTGACAAATTAAAGAATGTCAGAGCTGAGAAAGCTCTCATAGATGTAGTCCAATGCCCTCATGTTTTAAATGAAGAAGCAGCAAAGAGGTTAGAGGATTTGTTTATAATCGCATAGTGGGAAGACTACACAAAGGTTAGGAGGCAATTGTTAGAGTTGCAGACAGGAATGCAAGTGTCTGAAGAATACAAGAAACAAGGAAGAACAAAAGTGAAGCGCTGGCTTCAGCTGATTTTTAGAAGCTGTGATGAACAGTATTTAGTGACTATTCAGGAGGATTATAAAGAGGATGAAATCTATAGTGTTCCTAGATTTCTGCCTTGGGAGACTGAGTGCACCATGTTGTTAATTATAATGATGGGAAACATAGGAGAGGAAACAGGGCAAGAATTTGAGACTTTCATATTTGAGAGGAAAATTCAGTTACAGTGTCCAATAATCAGTTTGGCTTAGAGCTCAGGAGAGAGGTTCAGAAATGAGAGACAACAGCACATAAGTGATAATGGAAGTCATGGGAGTGAATAACAGCTTTTGGGAATGAATGTATAAAAGAGGGAGGAGACAAGAGCACTTGAAGAACCCTGATGCTTGAGAGGCAGGGAGAGAAAAAAGAACTGGGCTAACTAAGGAAACACTAGAAGGGTAGGGGAGGACTTGGAGTGGGGCTGGGAGAACCCAAGGTGGCTCACTCCAACATCCAGGGACTGTGGAGTTCATGTGTACATAGCCAGGCTCCCGGAGTTTTCACCTTTTTCTGATCATGATGAGGCAGGAAAATCTCCAATCCATTTGCCCCATTTTGCCCTCCTAGACCTCTCAGGATTATAAAGCTGGGAGTCTCCTGATGCAAAGTCACAGTTCCCAAATGTAACTCAGGATGGGTGCCTCCAGAATCAGCCTCCACTTAGAGATTTACCTCAGTGCTCTGTCAACCCCACTTCCGGTGTCCTACACTGAGGGTCTGGTATGTAGATGTGTCTATTCAAGCCAGGTAGATGCTCCATTATTATCTATGAAATCGCAGCCACCTGGACAATCTCCTGTTTAGCAGGCTTAGATGGAAGTTTGCAGAAAAGATGAGAGGAAGGGGGAGGGAGACAAGGAAAGAGCTAGGAAAAGCAGTTAAAATCAACATCTAAACAGAAATCTGTTTTCTCTCTGAATTTAGCAAAACATTAGTAGTAAATAAGCAAGAAGCTTCTACCATGTGCACTCAACTCAATTAAATGCTAGGAATATGTATTTCCAAAAAAAATTCAAACCACTAGGTTTCTCAAACCAAGATAACATGTAATTGAAGACAATGGGATGAATTAAGTCAAGACTTCAAACTAATGAATTAGGAGTCACAGGGTGTACACAGGTGGCAAACACAAGGCCCGTGGGCTGAATACAGCTCTCCACCTTGTTTTATCCAGCCCAGCACCTTGTTTCTACCCAGCAGCAGCACTGAGCTCTTGCTTAACAGTTAAGGAGTAGTTACATTTACACAGTCCTAAAATTACATTCGGCCCTTTGAAGGCAACCGTGAGGCTAATGTGGCCCCCAGTGAAAATGAGTTTGACACCCCTGGTAGGAAAAAGAATTCTGGGGTAAGAGTAAAGATATCTTAGTTCTAAACTTGGTCCTGCCAACAACAAGTTGTGAGCCTTTGGGGTATGCCTACTCAAGAAATGTTGCCTGAGCAAATAGATGGCCAAGTATCTATGTTAGGTCTCACAACCAACAGTGCCACATGAGACATCATCCCCAGATGACAGAGCAAGGAGAGAGTACTATTGCAAATGAAAACAGGGAGAAAATGTTAGAAGCCCAGGGAAAGAAGAATATGTTTTAAAAAGTGATTATGATGTTTAGCGTGTGTGGTTAAGGTAAAAGGATTTGTGTAACAGCAATTTCAGGGGTGAAAGCACAGAGTAGAGGAAGACTAGACTCTTGAGGGAACTCTGAGCACTCATTTTCACTAGAGAAGAAGCACATGCAGGAGGATACAGCAGACAAGGCCGGAGGTGTGGGATGGAGCTGAGCAAACCACGCTTGATTCGGTTTGCCATTCACAGGAAGCCGTTGGAGGTCTTCTGTTATTTATTAAATTACCGTTGAGGTTTTGTCTTATGAAGATCAAGTCATCCTAGATACTACTAAGGCATTGAATGAGAGACACAGAATCTGAAAGGTCATTCAAGCAGCTGTTTCAGCCACTTTTCTTCTGTGAGTCTCTGTTCCTTCATCTACCTAAGGGAGGACTGGGCCAAGCTAGTGTCAGGTCTCTACTCTCTCCTAACATTCTGCTTCTAAGTTTAACTGGATGTAGACAAATGGAGAACAATTGGGTGGTTCTCAGGAGATGTCAGTGCCACATTGGATGAAGGTGCTACAGCAGAAATAGGAAAATTTTGTCATTGACTGTGTGTGTACATATGTGTGTATAGGTTGTTATTTTTTTTAACTGAATGTTCCTTAAGATTCAAAAATTCAGTCTCATTGATCAGAAACTAGCTTGCTATTTTTAGCACTCTTCAGGTGAAGAAGCTACGTCTTACTCAAAATGAGTGTTTGGTGTCAAGCAGGAGCATTATTCCTGTCCTGTGAATGAATGCAGTCATGGGTCTCAATGCCAACTCTATTATGAAACCTAAGTACAAATTACCCAAGTATTTAGTTTAAGCAGACCTTGAGACCAAACATCCAGCTCTTTCATGCTTCCTCTGGAAGGTTATTCTCCATGATTATCCCCACCCTCCCTTACACTGGCTTCCCCAACTTCTGAGTTTTCCAAAGCATTTCAGGCATGAATAGCCATTGTTAATGTTAACTGTTCATTTTTTTCAAAATAAAATGTTGTACAAAGTATGCAGACAAGTGCAGAGGTATGCATTTATCTCAAGAAGCTGGGGCTGTACCAATGTATTACCCCCATTATTTTCCATTGTGGGTTCCCAAAAGGGTTGGATGAGCCTCAGTTTTCTTCAGTTTATTTCATGTCTTGCCCAGCCAGCAGCTCAGGAGGTATGGAAAATGAAAGTCCAGTCTGGAACCTCAGATCTCGGGACTGGATTTCCCCAGCAGCCAATCTTTATCCTTAAAAGGTTCTGCTCTTCCAGGGATCCATCCTCTTGATTTCGGCTCAACAATCTTGCCTGCTTTGGCAGCACCTGCTCACATCAAACTTGGATGCAATGGTATTAGGGGAGGAGGTGGATTAAATACCTTTGCCTATTACTTCTTGCCCTCCCTGAAATAGTCAACTGGACTCCAGCACTTGGTTTGGGGAAGAATTTTATCCTGAAGCCATCTGGCGAGACAGAGGAAATATCTTTTTATATTCTGCTTCCCTCAGGAATACAGGGCCAAGAGAGATTCATGCCTGTCTCACAAAGAGGGAATGACTATGGCTTCTGGGGACATCACATTGTAGGGCATTGGGGTCAAGGGCAAAAGAGGATGGGACTGCAGAATCTACTCTGCATCTACTCATCCCCAGCTTGGGAATTTTCTATAGTCTAACCACTAAGGTCTCATTTTCCTCATTGGTAAATTGAAGGTAAGACCCACACATCGCACCTTAGTTTAGTGAGGCCAAAATAAGAGAGAATCATGGCCAATAGATTCTTCTATAAACAGCCTCATGACTGGGTTTAACAGGCTTGTTTGTTCACAGGGCACTGTGGTCCATTAAAATAACTCCGGTCCTAATTTGATTCAAAGTGTACAACACAACTTTTCCTGCATCTAATTTTTTCACCTTTCTCACTTCTACAGGACATAATATATTTTGATAGATAACTGCATATCAAATCAAATTGAATTGGAGGGAGGTGGCATCTAGCCAAATTTGAGTCTGCAGGGACTTGGAATGTATGAAGCAAGAGTCTAGCTAAATAACCTCATAAAACACTACAGAGTAAAATGTAGCAGAACCAATAAGGAATTTGAGTAAGCCTTTGATGCTTTGAGTCACATTCACCTGTAGTGGAGAGAGAACACTCATTAGTGGATATCACTCAGATGGCAACCAAGAGACTAGGATATGAGCAGCCTCTCTCTGTCTAGGTTGTAGGTGGAAGCTGTCATCCCTAGAAGCAAGTTCTGCCATACTAAAGATGCTACCATATCACCCTTACACTCTTTTGTTTTTGTAAATTTATGTCTGTTTATATAACCTTCTCTTCTATCTTGGCAGGAAGCTCCTTTTGTGATGGGTCAGAATTATTCGAATGGAGTGTCCACTAAATGACCAGTGTGATATATGAATGGGCAGGTGTGATGTTCGATGTAGAGGAAAGAGAAAATGGTTCTAAATTAGAGACTGGGCTCAGGAGAAAACAGGGCAGTTGCCCTGAGACCTGAGAAACATCAGCATAACAGGGACTTCCACTTCTGTGTTTGGTATAATTCTAAGCAATGTGTTTTTCCAACTTTACAATCGAACTCAGGTAATGAGGTAGGAAAGGCTAATGTAACTGAAACAGTGTTAAAGACAATGAAGTCTCCCAGTCTGTCTTCCCATACCGGTAACTTGCCAGATATCCACCCTTGCTAAGCTACTACAGACTATGAAGGAAAAACCCAAAGATGTCAAATAATTGGGTCTAGCTAGACCTATGTTGTTTCTCCTCATTTTACTTGTGCTTGGTTGTGTAACACAGAGCAGGTCACTTCTCTCTGGAATTTTCCACCTATAAAATTATATTAGAGCTAATAACTGACCTACTAGAGGGCAAGACAGTGGACTTCAGCACCTCAACACCCTGATGTTGCAAGTTGAGTTGCTCAACCTAAGGGTCATGACTCATGACTCTGGCCATGAAGCGTAGTTTGTGTGGCCACCACTTCCTGCTGTGCCTCCAACCAAAGCCAAGAAATTTCCCTTCTGTTCTTTGTTGATTTTTTTTTGTCTACATGTGTTGTTTGATTTCCTCTTTGTAGATTATGAGGAGTTGTAGTAAAGGAGGAGGACTAATGATCTAGATACTTTGTGGAAACTGAATTTTAGTTATGAGTCTGAGCACTTGGTTACATAAGGTACAAGTGTGCTTGGAGCATTGATGAGTGAGGAAGGGTATGTCTTAAAAAGGCAGGTGGAAGAGGGAAAGCAGAGAGAGGGTAACTTAGGATGACAAGCACAAGAATAGGGCCCCTAATGGTCCCAGGACCCATGGAGAGGGGCTCAGAGAGGCACAGGTCTCTACAGTTAAGAGCTAGCATTAAGAAATTAATTCAAGAGGCCATTGGTCCTTCATCCCAGGGACTTCCCTTTATGGTCTGGTTGCCAAGTTCATGCCGGTTCTCCAGGTAAGGGCTTTGAGAGTGGCTGCCCAAGCTGCTGTGGAAGGCAATGCTGGCAGACCCCCCAGATACCTGAGATTTCACCACTGACCCTGATATGTTGGCCAGGACGGCCTCACTCCTTTCCCTCCTCTGCCTCCCAAGGAAGGGATGCCAGCCTGTCTGCTTTGTCTGGGAGACTTCCGCTGTGTTTCTGAGAAATGCTGGCTGTTGAGAAGTTCCTCCAGGCCTCTTGTCCTCCCCCAGTTCAGTCCTGCCACAGAAAGGATGATTATTTCCTGTGTGCACCTTAAGGACAGAGAACCCACTCACCTGTGTGGAGGTGTGGAGGAAAGTGATGCTGGTACACTCTGCTTACTCACCTTTCCCAACAGCCTTTCAAAGCTTACTCAACCTAGGCTGCCACACCCCCTAAGTTTGGGACAGTCACCACCCTTCTATTCAGAAGCAAGGGAGGTGGGTAACTTTGTAATTTCTGAGACCTTGGCCTTCCTGATAAGTTCATAGTACGTTTTTGCTGAGTCATGTCTAACTGTCCTGGTGGGAACAGTTTTTCCTCTCACATTCACTACTTTTTCCCCCTTTGTCCACGACCTTATCCTGTTGAACTCAGATACCAAAGTCTCCTGGGAACAGATGCACTAAGACCTTACTACTCCCAGACCCCCATCCCCACAAAAAAACTCATGAAATCTGAAGGGGCAAGTATTTGGCCTTCAATTACTTCCCAACACACTGTCTAATTTATTCTTTTATTTTAAGAAAATTATGTTACATCTGTAGAAAACAATATACAGTCTTTATTTTTAAAATCACACAAAACTGAAAAGTATAAAAAAGTAAAACAAAAAATAACTTCAACATTCCATCATTAAAAAGTCTTTGTCATTATTAAGTAAAAATTATACCTAACATTTCTCAATATAGAGAGATAGGTATAGTTTTACAAAAATGGGATGTCATTACTTTTCACTTTTTTAAAATCAACAGTATTATGTGTGCTTGAATGTAAACAAGGAAAAAGACTTATGAAACGTAAGGAATTGCTGAATATCACAAAAATGTTTCTTTCCCACTTGAGATATTAATTCTTAAAAGAACCCTTTTTGTTTGAGGAGTGTGGGGAGGATAGGGAAGGAGCTACAAAACTAAGAATCACTACTTTTTAAACTCTTACTTATTTTGGACTCCAGCTTGTCAGGCCAGAACTTGTATTTTACATGCGTTTTTAAGTCATGTTATTCAATAATAAAATCAGGACTCAACAAGTGTTTTAATTATTCTTTACACTCCTGCTTCAAAGCTTTTGCATTGTCCTTGTATAGAAATAGCACTAAAACTTCCTCTTCAATGGCACATCTATCCACTAAGAGTGAAGGGATGGCAAAGG
This sequence comes from Tonatia bakeri, assembly GCA_004024845.1. NCBI lineage: Eukaryota > Metazoa > Chordata > Mammalia > Chiroptera > Phyllostomidae > Tonatia > Tonatia bakeri. The sequence goes on from PVIA01007957.1 coordinate 18,153, forward strand.
TATGGAAGAGACTGAGAGAATCATATTTCTGAAGAAAACCCTTTTGAAGGAGATTTGTCTGACTTTTTGCTTAATTCCCCCCCCCCTTTTTTTAGCAGTAACAGTCTAATAACTAGCTTCAGGCAGATTTCTAGAAAATTAGCTTCCCCACCAACACCTACCCATACCTTGTGACTTAAAAATGTTTAGCCTCATTTTTTAATGGCATTTATTTACTTACATATGTTTTTATAAAACTACCTAAGCATTGAAGTAGGCAGTTATCAGAGTAAGTAGGTGTCACAGTTAAAGAGCTGGGACGTGTTTCAGTGCCAGAGGAGTACCTACTTCAAAACACCGTGTCTTCCGAACTTCACTCCTGTCTCTCTCTTAACATTTCAAGGGGTTCAATGAGATAGGTCAAGGTCACTTTTAAAATCCTGATCTTCTCCTCTTCTTTAGTATCCCAAACTCCCTGACCCCTTGTGCTTCCCTTCCATGGAAGAACTTTCCCTTTCTGCCATACCGTTTCATCCAGCTGTCCTGGTCTCTCAGTCCTCTCTCTCTGCTACTTCTCCCTTCCCAGTGTACTCAGATGTTGTCACGAGCCCCCTCCCCCCGCCCCCCGCTGCATGTAGCCCCTTTCTCTCAAGAATTCTTATCCTTTCTCTTATCAGAGAGTGTAGGGAGGGGAGGGGAGAAGATGAGCAGACAACCTCCAAATGTTCTGTCATAAGAAGAGAAAAGCAGAGGCAGTGAGCCCCACCTTACTAATGATTTGTGTCTGGTCACACTTGCTTTGTGTCTGGGCTCTGGGGAGAAGTGGGGTAGAGGGTAGGGAGCAGACTGTTTTAAACCTTCATCTCTCTCTCCTGTTGATTTCTCTAATCATGGAAATAGAGAAGGAAGTGTGGGAAGTTAAAAGGTGGCAATGGTGCCACCTTTTAATTAGTGCCCCCAAATATCAGGAACAGCAGATTTTCCCAGCATTGACAAGGAAGGAGTAAGGGTCTTTTTAAAGATTGTTTTCCATCTTGGACCAAGGTTTCTTTGTTAATGATTCTAAGTTTGATTCGTGTTTGGGGTGGGGGTTGGGGTAGATGCTTGGGTGGAGATTGAATGGAGTTAGAAAAGGAGGAGAAAAATAAAAAGTATGTTACCAGGTGCTTTTAAAAAATCAATCCAAACAAAAATAGCAAAAGGATGTCTGTGGACAGCTATGCTGGCTGAGACTAGAACTGGAAAGGCTCTGCCTGCGGGGGCTGTGTAGCAACAGAGCTCTGATTGGCCAGACCTGTGCAAAGAATAGGCCCATAGCGAGGGCTCTCAGCTGCTCCTGCAGGCAGCTGAACTGGGGCAGGTCCGAGCAGGCCCTGCAAAGAAATGCTCAGAACTATCCACAATACAGCTGTTGGCTACCACGGTTGGTTCCAAGTCCTGATAGCATTTGGGGTTGCTAGCTCCCAACAGGTAACACTGCAGCCTACTGCCTCTACCTGTTGTCCCCGACTCTCGTGGGTTAGACTTGTGTTTTCACAGACCACAAACTGCATGAGACAGGGTCTTGCCAATGACCCAGTAATCATGAAAACAGAGGCAGAGAATGTCTCAGAAAGAAAACTGGTCAGGGAGTCAGAAGTCTGTGTTCTAGTTCTCTATCGGGCATTGATTACTATACATACATACATACATACATATATATATATATATATGTATGTATCTTACATTAACAGAGGGCTTATTATCCTCCAGGCATGGTGATACATATGTCACCATATTAATCCACAAGCCCTCACAACAACTCAAGGAGATAGAAACAATTATCCCATTGCGCGGACAAGGGAACAAAGTCAGAGAGAGGTGCAGGGATAGGTAGTCTGTGACTGTGGGGCACGTAGGGATGCTCGCATATCTGCTGGCCGCCTGCAGCTCAGTGTCACCTGGACAATTAAGCTACTTTTCAGGCAACAAAGTCTTCTCACCAATTTTGACCTGAAATTAAAGCATTATAGTGAGCCGATAGTTCTTATTATTAAAAATAAAATACCAGGAGAAAAAATGGGAAAAAATCTGAGTATTTTCAGTAGGAAATAAATAATATATGATAGATTTACAAAGGGAATATTTTCAAGCAGTTTGAAATGAATGGAATGGGTCTACATACATTAAAAATAAATTTCAAAAACATATTGTTGACTGAAAAAAAACTGGTTGTAAAACAGTTCATGGAATGTGATGTGATTTAGGTAAAATTTGAAACATATAAAACAATGTTATCTATAGTCTGGTATATAAACTGGCAATAAGCTGATAAAACATGGAAGAGAATTATATGAAATTCTCAATAGTGTTTGTCTCTGCAGAGAAAAGGAGGGGACTAGTGTGAGAAGAAGAACAAAGTAGTTTTCAACTTTAACTATACAAGAGTTTACACACACATACACACACACACACACACACACACACACATTTTAAAGCCATCTTAAGCCTAATTAACAAGTAAACATTTCAAGTATGAGTGGGAAACATGTGTGCTTATATTATTCTCTCAACTTTTCTGAATTAAAAAAAATGGGAGTCTTTTTTGCAGGCATCTTCATTCACTCCTCCCCGTTTATATGGGTTTAGAAATTAATCCATGGGACTGTTTGTTGATCCTGCCATAACATCCTGTAGGACCGTGAGGGACAGTAAGAGATAAAGATGTATGTGCTCTTTTGAAACTAAAAGAAAGTGAAAATAATCAAGAGTCTTGTATTTCAAAGAAAAAAGAAACTTGTAAGGACCTTAAAGATGTCAGTCCATGCTGTCCAAGCTCCTCCCCATCGGAATGCAGCTAGGATTAAACTTTCTCTGTAGAGGGCTCCAGCCAACCTCTAGGGCTATATATGCCAAAGTAATTGTTGTAGCTTTGTAAAGATTTCAAAAGTAATGTATACTTTATCCATGAAAACAAGTTCTTACTCCTTGCATCCTACTTTCCTTTCAGACTCAGGAAACAAGGGAGGGCAAATAATATCTCAGGTGGGAAGAGAGTAGAGGAAGTTTCCAAACACACTCTACCTTACAGACCAAGTAAGAGAAACTACTTGAGTGTCCCAGGGGTGCAGGAAGAAAAGAAAGACAGAAGTGGGGCAAAGAGGTCAGACTTACATGTCTTTATTTTCCCCTCCTGGGATGAACCCCAAGGCCAGAGGAGACATGGTGGAAATTTCTAGGGAAATATAGAAGGAACCTGAGAACATCTGGGGTGGAAACAAGCAGTACTGCTCCCCAAGCACAGCCTAGAGGAGCACATACACCTTTCGGCAGAGCCACACTCAAAGCCATAGTCAACACAGTCTGGGAAGTAGCTCAGCAATGAGGCAGGAAAGTAGCTAGATAGGCAAACTATAGCAGTGCTTTCCGCAGCCCCAGTCGTGGACCACTGGTGATGAGCAGTGGACCCAGAAATCCACAAATGCTCCAGAGAGGGACCAAGGAAATGCTGGGAGGGCCCTGGGTTAAGAAGAATGTGCCACATTATCCCCAGAGGCCACTTGAGATCAGTGGTCACCAATTCAGGGACCAGATCAGACTATCTACTTCACAGTGTAGACTAGTGGGGATTCAGGGGATACCATTTTGACTCAGAACCCCCCTTTTTTCTTCCTCCATGAAGTCTCTTTGGCTCCCCCCTAATCTCCAGATGATCTTGGAGATGAACAGGGAAGGAGGACAATTCCAAACAACTCCTATCTCTTTGTGATAAGATGTTATTTAACGAAGAGACTGAGATGTCATTAAGTGGCAAGGTTGTTTTCCAACTAGCCAATGTGGTTGAGAAATTAGATCAGTCACAGAAAAACTTTAAAAGCTCCATGAGCCACATTTGCTTTGTATATTTCAATGTAGTGTGAATCAATTGGTGACCATGACACACAGTTCAGGTCTGACCTCTGTCATAAAAATAAATATCAGAGACCAAAATTGAGAGAGGTGCATAGAAGTGAGACATTTCTAGGGTTGTTAAAGAATTAAAATTCTCCATGTTCATTTCATTACCTCTTTAAATCCTCAGTTCTTATGAAAACAATTTTTTTGTTTGTTTTAACTCAGTGTTGTGATTTAAAAGACTGTGACAGAAGGTATGGACTTCCTAAGTTTGGAATAGGGACTATGGTAAGTAGAAAAAGTAAATAGAAATATTTTTAATGCATACATGAACACACATATCCACATGCAGAATACACAAATGAATCAGATGTCTGCTCTGATACTAAGCCACTAAGTAATTACCTGGACTATAGGATCAGCAAAAGCCCGAGTCCAAAATTCAGCAGGCAGTTAATGAGCTTAGCATCCATCATTTCTGGCGTCCCTGTAATTCTTTGTTGAAATGAAATATAAAATAGGGTCTAAAAGAAGCTTGGCTCAAGTAAGATTTCCTTTATTTGCCTTGTCCCAGGGGCTCTCTCTTGCCTTCGCAGCAAGCCCACCCAGACGGGATAAACTTTGCAAACTCAAGCAGTCCTGCCAATGGTGGGGGTGGAGACAGTGCTGTAGTCACTGCAGGGGAGGCAAGAAGGCACACCATCAAGCCCCACCCCCTTCACTGATCTGGGCAGTGGGAGCACCAGGCCATCAGACCCATGGGCTGTCCTAAGCTGAACTCCACTCAACTCTATCCCCACTGCTCACCCGCTCCCTGACGAGTGAGCCCTCCCCTTGCTGGCTCAGGCTTCCCAGCCTTATTTGGTTTAAATTACTTCTTTGAACTTTGGTCTCATTATTTTTGGACTGTCATTTGGTCTGGAAGACTTTCTTTCCATGGGTTCCTTCTGTTCCCCTTCCTTTTCACTCTCTTGGATGTGATTCCCAAGGCCTCCTTTTACAGTTCCTTTTGGGTGGTTTTTATTACCTTTATGCATCTAAATCTGAGTAGGGAGAAGCTCCAGAACTACTGTCATCTCCCCCTTGGATTCTTTCTTGCTTGTTGTTACGGGAGCTCCTCAGTTTAAAGGCCTTGGGGAACCCTGCTTCTTCAGTAGCTCAAGACCCAGCTCACAGAATGGCCTTTTCTAGTTTGATATAAGAAACCAAGTTCCGCTGTCAGCCTGTGCTGCCACAGCCTACTCCCTACTCTCAGGAGCAAAGCCATAGATCTGGGGCTGCCCTTCAATGGTCAAAGGTCCCGTGACATGATTTCCATTTCCCCTCAGTAGCAAGAGTTTGATTTAGTAGCCAAATTGGTTTAGATGCTTTGAGCTGTAAGTAATGAAAAAACTGTACATCTCAACTGGCTTGAACAATAAGAAAGCATGCTACCTCCCATAACAACAGTCCATGGGTAGGTGTTTTCCAGGTTGGTCAACTCAAAGCTCAATGAAATCAACAAGACCCAGGTTCTTACCATCTTCCTGCTGTACCACCCTCACTGCGTGAGCTATTCCTTGGGTAGCTAACCTACTGGTTACAAGGTGATGACCACAGTCACCACAATGTCCACCTAGCTATGAAATTTTACAAGTCACTTTCTCTCTCTGGATTTTTATTTCCTCATCCAAAGTAGAAATGAATAGTAGAAACCATTTATATAGCAATTATTCTAGGCCACCCAGTCTTCTAAGCCTTTGCATTTGGCAGTTTGATGTGAACCACAAAGTAGCGAGGTAGGTACTATAATTATTTTCATTTTAAATTCGGAAACTGAGGCACAGAGAAGTTAAGTGAGCTGCCATAACAACACAGCTAGTAAGAAGCAAAGTTATGATCTAAATCTATACAGCCCATGATCCTAAGCACTCAATTTATTGCCTCTTAATGAAATAGTAAGTCAATAAAAACAGTGTTTTGCTCATAGGCTGAATTGAGTAAAGAAGATAACACAAGTCAAGTGTTTAATAGAGTGGAGTGAGCATAAGACGTACTCAGTGAATACCTGGTAAACATTCCACAGTCACTTCAAGTGTATACAAGTGGGCCTGGTACAGGTTGAGAGAATTAAACAGCCCCTTACTGGTTTTCTCTTAGGCCAGCCTCTCTCTGCACCACATCTAGGACCTAACTTTTGGTTTACTTATAACTAGCTTCTAATATTTTCCTAGCTCTTAACAGGCCAAGGCAAAACCCCCATGAGTACAAAGTCAGTTGATCTACGGACTCAGCCTATATCTCCCTGCCTGTGATCTTGGAGATCCTTTCCAAGCCTGTCATCAGGCCTAAAGAAATGCCCCGCTGCCATCAACCCATACCAGTTTTAAATCCTGTTTCTGTACAGTACTACCTTTCATTTTTGTCTCTTTAAAAATCATGAGCTATTTCAAACATAGAGAAAAATCATAGAGAACAATAAAACATACACATGCACCACCAAAGATATTTTTAAATGTTAATATTATAAGTTTCAGGCCTTTTAAAAATGAGTAAATTGAATAGTTAAGACAAAATGTAAGCCCTCTTCCCTCTTTCCCTTCTCCTTTGTGGTAACTACTGTCTTAAAGGTATATATCCCACCTGCACAGGTTTTTATATTTTTAGTACATTTTTATTTTTTAATTTTTTTATCCTCGCTAAGGACATTTTTTCATTGCTTTTTGCAGAGAAAGGAAGAGAGCAAGGAATAGGGAGAGAGAGGCGAGACACCAGTGCAAAAAGCATTAATTGGTTGCCTTCTGTACACGCCCAAACCAGGGATCATAAGCCCCTGGACCAGGGACCAAACCTGCCATCTAGGTATGTGCCCTGACTGCTAATCAAACCTGTAACCCTTTGGTTATGGATGACACTCCAACCACCTGAGCCAGACCAGCCAGGGTTTTAGTACATTTTTATACAAAAATATTTACTATTATTTTGTGTTTGGTAATTTGAAAGATAAGTAGTATTATATTGTATGAAAGATTTTATAACTTGTTTTTTTAAAATCGATGTTTATGTTCACTTATTTTTTGTTTGCTCTTTTCATGCTTCCTTTTGCTTCTTCCTCCCTTTGGCTGTATTAATAGAGGTGTAGTTATCCTTCCCTACCACTCACGGCTTTTCCTCCACCTGGCTTCTGATTTAGAAGTTAGAGTGTATTTCTGCTACTTTAATGGTTACTCATAAATTTGTAATAAACGTACTTATATATACATTTTTCTAAGCTCTAAATGTGTTTATTATCTCTAGCATGCTTTCTTTTATTTTTTAATTTTATTTTTCAATTACAGTTTCCATTCAATATTATTTTATACTAGTTTCAGGTGTACACACAGTGGTTATACAATTGTATACTTTACAAAGTGTCCCCCTGGTTTTTCCACTACCCACCTGGCACCATACACAATTACAATATAACTGACTATATTTCCTATACTGTACTCTACAGCCTCACGACTATTTTGTAACTACCAATTTGTACATCTTAATTCTAGCATTCTTTCAAACAAGACAAGGAGGTCAGTATGTTTTAACTACGAAGCACCTCCACCAGCAATATTCTCTGATGCTTGTTGGACATTTAACTTCACTTTTTTAATGCAAAGTCTATTTTTGTACAGTCAATAACAAATGCACCTACTGAAATTATTTACAAGTATTTCTGTTTTGCTTCCAACTCTTCCCTCTAATTTTACTTTTCTCCTTTTTGAACTATGTACACAGGTCTGTGAACGAGGAAATTCTTTCTTCTCTATGTAGTTGAATGTGCCCTTATTTTGCCCTCACAATTGAATAGTTATTGTGACGTTGAGGGTTAACTATTTTTTTTCTCAGCACTTTGAAGATGTTATTTGTATTTGGAGTCTTATGTGGCTGAAGATAACTCTTTTGTCTATCTAATTGTTGTTCCTTTGTAGGCAAGCTGTCTTTTTCTTCAGCCAGCTTTTAATATTTAATTTTTATCATTCATTTTCTACAGTTTCACTACAGCATAAACAGATGTGAATTTATTTTTATTTATTCTGTTGTCCTTTTATGTGAACTCTCAACCTAAGGATTCATGACTTCAGTTCTGAAAATTTATATCAGTCTATGTATTATTTTTTCCCGGGATTCTTAATCCAAGAATTCATACATCTTCAGATGTATATTGGAGCCTCTCAGTATATTTTTTATGCCTCTTAACTGTCCATCATATGTTTGTGTTTGTGTGTGTAGATAGAAAAATAGATAGATATAGATAGTATATTTGTATATACCTACAAAGAAAAGTAGATAGATAATGTATTTGTGTATGTATACATACAAAGTAGATGGGTATATAGTATATTTGTGTACATATACATGTATACACACAAGGAAAAGCAGACAGATAAACTGGCTCACACAGCTGTGGAGATTGTTAAGTCCAAACCTGCATCGTGAGTCAGCAGTCCTGAGGCCCAGGACAGCCTAAGGCACAAATAAAGTCCAAAGGCAGTTTACTGGAGAATTCCTTCTTACTTGGAAAAGGATTGATCTTTTTGTTCTATTTAGGCCTTCAACTATTTAGATGAGGCCCACCCATATTATGAAAGATGACCTGTTTCACTCTACTGACTAACGTGTAAACCTCCTCAAAAACATTCTCACAGAAACATGCAGAATTATTTTGACTAAATAGCTGGGCACCCTATTGCCCAGTTGACACATAAAATTAACCATAGCACCATTTATACACTCTTTTCTTGACAATGCATAGTTTAAACTTTATTCCATTTACCATGTAATTTTTTCAATGTTATAAAAATGCTATGTTTTTAGTACCACAGTTTACTACTGTTACATTAAATATTCTCTTATGTCTGTCTGATTTTTGTTTCCCTTGTTTCATCACTTGTTTTATCTTTCAATTTTTATTATTGTTGTTATTATTCCTTCACCTCTTTAACCATCTTAAACCAATTTATTTTAAAATCATTTAGCTTGCTCTATTATTTTAATTTCACCTGAGAGTAATTCATTTTTCCCATTTGTTTATTTTATTAGCTGCCTCTCTTATCATTCATGTTTCTCATGTATTTCAGGATTTTGGCTTACTGGTTCACCTTGTATGAGCCCACTTCAGAACCAAGTTACATATTGGCAGTGTGGAATCCCCATCTTGATGTGAATTTAGAGATAATACAGTTTAATCTTCAACCTAGCAGGTGTCTTGACCCAGGCCATAGCTCAGGGGCTGGGTTCTGTTTTCTTCTGCCTCCCTAGGTATACAGTTTTACATAATTTATAGAAACAGACTGCTGAATTTTCAGCTTCTTTATGACTTGATAACCAAGGCAAGGATAGGGCTCTTTATACTCATTATTGTACTAGCAGAATTGGATATACAGATGCTTCTTCCTTTTTTTTTTGACAAGTGATCCACAAGATGGAAGATTCAGCCACATCTATCATACATGTTTGTTATTTTACTCATCACTACAGCGTGTCAGAAGCAGAGTAAAGTCTTCAAGTTGTAAACTAGATACCATTTCGACTAGAATTCCCCCATGTCTACTGTTACAGTTTTTCTATTGTTTCTCTCCATATTCTCAACATTCTTTGGACCCTTTGAACAGGGTTTTTAATCACCTATTTTCCAGTCAAGTCCCCAAAAAGAAAGACATACTCAAATGGCATGACTGAGGAGAATTTAATAAAGGCACTACTCGTGAGGGTGTGGTCAGAGTTCAAGGAAATCAAAAAGAATTGGTGAAGCTCTCAAAACTAGCAACAGCATGAAGGCAATAACAAAATGAGTAGAGAGTTAGGTCCGTGGCTATAGGAGACAGCTGCTTGGCAGGAGCTCTGGCCTTTGATAGAAAATCATGATCTACTGCCAAACCTTAACCTGGCAAGGACAGAGACAAGGGAGAAAATACCCCCAAACCCCTTCTTCTCCTTTTTTTTTTTTTTTGATCTCTCAGTGCTTTCCACTAGACAAATTCAACTGGAAGCCAGATTGCAAGGGATTCCTTAACATAGTCACAAAGTGTCAGCCTGTCAGGGTCCAGAACAGGGTGGAAAGGATAAAGAGTGGATCTGGATGTGGAAAATAAAGCATATCCAAAATATTGCACATCCCAAGGCTATACATTTCTCAAGTCACTTCCATCTTAAAAATATGTAAGTCACATCCATCTGAAAATATATGTTATCTCCCTTCTTCACTTCCCCTCTTTAGCCACTACCTCTTGCTTTTTCTTTCACGGGTCATTTCTTGAAGAAGTTGTCCAAATGCACTATCTGTAATTTTTTCCTATTCACTCCTCAACTGTCTACAGTCCAGTTTACAAGCCCTGAGATTTCTCTGAAGGAAGTTGCTGATTTCCTGCTGAAGCATAAACTCAATCTAAACTTTTTAACTCTTACTAATTTCATTGAGACTCTCCTTTCCTAAAGCACCCTTCTCCCTTGGTTTCTGTGCAATCACTTCCTCCCAGTCCTTCTCTTATGGGACTACAGTGGCAGCAGGCAGAAGGAGCGGTTTCATGGGCTGAAGAAGCAGCACCCACACAAAACCTAAAGCTACAGCATGTCCCAGCGGAAGAAACAGCATAAGTAATGTCCATTAATTCTTATTTGCCATCAGTGGCTATACTGTTGACCATCAAACTCTATAAAGTCACTCATTAAAATAGAAAAAGCTAAAGTGATCTGGAAAGAATGTAATTTTCCATGGCAAAGACAAATGGAAACCTTAGCAGAGAAAGATATTTGTTTGTAAAGATATGTAAATCTCAGCCTTCCATCAACACTCCATTTGTTTGGCATGACCCTTTCACCCAGGCCACTTCTTTTCCCCTTCAGAGCCTCAGTCTGCAGCACCGAACACTATCGGCTAACAGCACTCCTTCCCCAGGACGTCAGAACTGTAGAATGCTAACCAGAGACAGGGCCATCAGTGCGTTCCATCCTGGCAGGCTGCGGCCCCATGTTGTCCTTTTGTTCCTCTGACATGTGAAGGAGGTGAGAAGAGAAAAGTAGGGTTGAAGAAGAGGTGCTAAAGACTGAACAGTCAGGTGGAATTCAAAGTCCTTTTTTCCAAATTAAAGAGACATATTCTCTGCCAGGGCTCTGGGCACTGATACAGCAATGAGCCGAACACCAGCATTCAGTTCCTTGCAAGTGGGATCCACCTTCCCACCTTGGAGGGCTGACAGAATGCAGTTGAGGAGCCCAGTGGAAAAAGCTGAGTGTGGCTGGGCAATGCACATGGGCCTGTGCCTCTGGATCCCCTTGTGTTCCCTCCCCAGAAGTGCTTGACAAATATGCAGTACTAAGAGGCTGTCCAAGGAATGCAGCCGTCTCAGCCATTCATTACCAAGGCTCAAAACCACCGGGCAGGAAGAGCAGACAGAGAGAGCTGGGTAGGATCTGTCTCCGGTGAGGTTTGGAAACAGGAGATGCCCCTGCCTGAGCAGGCTGAATTGATGTGGTCTGGCCTAGGGGCAAGGGAATGGACAGAATGACCTTCACAGCTCTCGGCCAGCCCGGTGGGTCTATGAAAAGAGACTTTTGATTCATTCTCGGGCTCTACCCAAGTGACTCTGAAATATTCCTAGACAGTTGCCAGGAGATTCAATGGTGGGTAAAACAAAAAGCCAAGAGCCAGGATTTGGTGTTTCAAGCCATTCCTTTCAAACCCTGCCCCTTAAGTGTTTTCCTTTATGCCAGTTTGTCAATTCCCTTTCTCTGATAAACTAAGACCCCTACGGGCAGAGGCTCTTTCCTCTTCTCCCCCCTCCTGCCATGCTATGCTGGGCCTCCTTAAAAAGAAGAGTTTGACTCAAGATCATTTCTCTGAGTCTCAGTTTGTCAGCCACAGGGCTCTGGAGAGGATGAGCAGATTGGTGGTGGCAAGAATGACGAGGAGGAATAAACCTGGAATCATAATGATTACTCATTTATGGTCTTCCTATTTATACTCAACTCTGACGTCCATTAAAGAGAAAGGGGGTTAGTTAAACATTGTAGACACATTGCCATCCCAGACCCAGAAAACCAAAGGTTTGCCTAGAAGAAAATTCCATTAAATACGAAGGTTAAACGGGGATCCCAATCTAGTACCTACCTGCATCTAGACTCATCTGAATCCCGTTGAGGTGACTCTGGGCAGAGAGATAGATATGTTGGGGGGGTGACTCCATAGGTCAGGTAGGGCAAGTCAGAGAGAGTGAATCAGGTGAGCTCTCCCACTGGATGAAGTTTTGAATACGGACTGTAGAGAAGGAGGAAAGTTGGAATAAGGAGATGCAAGGATAGTTCTCTAGGGCAGTGAGGAGCAGCAGATGGACACCTGGAGGCCAAGGCACACAGATAAGGACCTGAAAGCAGAGCAGAGGTGACGAACAGTGGGAAGTGGATACAGGGTGAAATTGGGCTAGGGGAGGGGGCTGTGATGAGGAGGTGGGGAGAGGCAGCCCTTAGAGTTCAAACTCAAGAGATTAGATTTAATATAAGGGGACATACTCAGCCAAGTTGGAAATCCACCCAAATATTGGTGGAGACATGCAACAAGTTGTGGTCTCCCAAGGAGGATCGTGGGAACTCTGCTGATGCCTGAAGGTTTCCAGTGCAGGCAGATCAAGGAGAGGAGAGAGGCTTTCTCAGAAGAGCTCATAGTCAGGTGGAGGTGAGATAAGCAACCAGCAAGTGAGGGCATGTACCTCAAATGAAGCTTTTAAAAGAGATCTGCCTCCATTTCAGAAAAACACCAACAAAAACAATAAAAACACCACTCTTTTGGTTGGGGTGGCTATAAAAGGGCTTAATTGAACATCTGTGAGTTACAGCTGATATCTCAGGTGTTTGGGAAAGAACACTGGGAAAACTGACAGTGGAGGAAGTCACTGTATATATGTTCTTCACTGTATTGGGCACCTAAGACTGAGAGGTGGCATGAGGGCTTGTCCTTGGCTTTTGATGACTGTCCTCTACCCACAGCACAGAAAACCCATGGTGTACAACAGGCTTGTTTCAAAAGTCCAGCTTCTCCGGTCTACATTAGTTTTTAAAAAATGGTTTTTGGATGCTTATTCTAAGCACAGTTTTTGGTACTGGAAAACACCAGGATAGATGTTTCTTCCTAGAAGAGATTCTTGCATTCTAACAAAAGAAATGGAAACTAAACAAGTAAACATACAATTAAGATCATTTCAAGTGATACCAAATACTGTAAAGGAAATGAAATATCTAGACTGCACAGGGCAGGAAGCGGCATGATGGAGAGTTGTGGACAGCACGAGGGAAGAGGAAGTGGGCAAAGGCCTGTCCAAAGAGTGGGTGTTTGTGCCGAGACTGGAATGGCAGTAAAGGGCAGGCAAGGGACCCAAGAAAGAGCCAGAGAGAGAAAGCCTTCCAGGAGAAGGGAACAGGATATTCAAAGCCATCACCTGAAATTTATAAAAAGCAAATTAGTAAAATGACAGTCACTGCTAAGCGTTCATTGTTAAATGAGTGAGGGCTGTGGCGAAGATGTCACACACACAGATGAAATGGAGAAGAATAAAGTAAAATACTGAATGCTTAAATGGGACTTAACAGAAATCCAGATTAAGAGAGACAAAGAGAACTGGACAGCCGGTGAGCAGCATGTTCCCCGTGTGTGTGACTCCTAGTTAATTAGCTCGTGCTCCCAGAGACTGTGAGAGTGTGGTTGCCGAGCTCACACCTGAATGCTGCTCCAGGGGACAATTTCCAAGATCCTGAGAAGAGGCTGAATCTGTCTCCAGGAAAGCAATTTAGAAGAGCAGAGAGAAAAGCACAGTGAGCAAGCACCTGGGGCCTCCCCACTCTCCAGGATGATGGTCTCTGCCCATGCTTTCAGGGTCTGTCCTTCTGTAACATGGTCAGAGCCTCCAGGCACATGGCTAAGCTCACTGTGTGTCTACAATGTAGCCACCATGACCACATCATGCAAGAGAGCAGGGATTTTCTCCACGCCCTCAACCTTTATTATTTCAAATCAGCGAGATAGGATTATGGCCGACACTGAATGCTAGACTCATCCCTAAGACCCTTATGCTCCAGGAGTGTCCCACCAACTCTCCATATTATTCTCTCTCTCTGTATTTAGGTTTACTGCATATAAATTTAGGAGACTGGATGTCTGATATCTAAGAGCTCTTACATCTCTGGCAGTCTCATAGAACACAGACTACCGGCTGTGTCTATCATTAGAGGAGACACATAGGAACACTTAGGAGCTACCAGCATAGCAACATCAAAAACTTGAGTGAACTAGGAAGATCAAGTACATTGGTTAGCAAAGTTTTGGACTGCAAGTAACAAAATGCAATTAATGATAGATTAAGTTGAAAGGGGTTGGCTTTTCTCTTATAACAATAAGCTGAGTTGCTATAACACAGGGTCTAACTTGATTAGGAAAGAAATGAACATGGGTCACAGGGGACTTGTTATCAACTCATGTACATGAGAGGGGGGACATCATGCCATCTGGGATATCACTCAAGCAGTGGATGGAGAGTGGAAAAGAACAAGTTGGAGTCAGTGAGGTGATTAAGTGGTTTCAATATCAGAGAAGGAGTTTGGGGAGATAAGAAGTCCCAGAAACTGGTCTTGAGACGGGGTTGCTGAAGTGCAGTGAGGATGGAGCAGGAGCTAATGACTACTCATGAGGTTTGGATCCTTTCTCTCAACCCTTCGAGTTCCTGACTCTTGGTTGGCCCCACCCCACGCCCTTTCTGCCTTACTCAACAAACCACATCTAGAACATTAAGAGAGAAGTGGTGGGAAGTGGGAAGAACAAAGGAAGGCATCCATCAGTAACAGCCCACCCTTAGTGTAGAGTAACCAGCCAACAGAGAGCAGAGCTAAAAAGAAAGGAAGCTGGAGGAATTGAATGCCCAGACCTCACAGGGGAAGGTGTTAGAGTGGCAACATTGCAAATGGTCTGGAAGCAAGAGCAAGCAAGGAGCCAGGAGAATCTACCCCTCTGTCTACAGGGACACCAGACAAGCCTAGCAAGCTGCTCCCTTCCCAAGAAGCACCTCTCTGCACTCCGAAGACCAGTCTTATTCTGGCTACAGAAAGCTCTTTAGTGCCTGCTGGTCATGTCTTATCATGCTGCCAAGTCATTATGGATTTAAATGGCCATTTCTCTTGTTAATGCCTTTCCTGCTTTTCTCTCCCTCAAGATCTTAACTGCCACTGCCCTTTTCATTCCAATAGTTGAATGCCACCAGTATCACAATTTTCAAGAGACCTCTAAATAAGATAACTTTACTCTCAGGATTAATGTGTCTCCAAAATGTAAGGACATAGAATATAAATTCCATGAACCCACATAGATCATTAGCCCACTGGAATGTAAGCTCCATGACAGCTGGATTTTGCTCTTTGCTCATTGTTGAGTATCAATGATAAGATCAAGGCCTGGCACATGATAGGTGCCTAATACATGCTTCTTGAGTGTGAATGCCAGCAGCTGTGTTAGAGAGCCTTTGTGAGACACCCCAGCATTACACCTAATATCTTTCTCTGCCAATAATGACCCATTATCCTGCCAAAGGCCTATCACCTTGATCCTTTCCTGCCCCAGGTACAGTTTCTATCCACTGGAGTTTAGGGGGTGAGCTCTCTCATTCTTCATGGCCCCAGTGTCCTGGCCACCTCACCACTCAGAGAATGTGTCCTGATTCTCCTGGGCCCACAAGCTCACAGTGGCTCAGCATCCAACATTTGAGCATGATGCTTCCTTTTGGGGCTTGGAAGACAGCCGCACTTGCCTTTCATCGGTCAGAATGGCTTTGAAGTCTCCAGAAGCCAGCTCCTGGGTTTTCTCCAGCTCTCACCCCTCTGCCACTCGCTTGTGCTTTGCACAAATGCTTTGGCCATGATTCATTTGGTGAAGCACAAAAGGGCCAAGAGAGGGAGGGAGCCAAGGGTCCCAGGTTCCAAGTGACTAGGCAACTCAAGAAGAAGTAAAATCCAGGCAAAGCATCATCATCATCTCTCCCCAGCACTCCCAGTTCCCCTTTTTCTGATAGAAATAAAGTGAATGTGAGAGGAAATACCTGGTTTGCTTTAAGCAAAATTCATTTGTCTTTTCTTTTTTTCTCTCTCTTTTAGTCCTCCCTCTCCCCCTGGGAAGCCACATCCTCCAGCTACTCCATCTCTTCCGGAACAACCAAGGCATAGTCTCCTCAAAGGATGCTACCCCATTTACAGACTACATGGGATCATTCTGTCCCTCCTCTTTCCTTTGGCTACCACGTGTCTCAGGCTGAGCTCAGAACATAAACAATGTCTGCCCACTTCCTTCATTCCACAGTTGTCTATGCCAGCACTGTGCTAGCTGCTGAACACATGGTGACAATCAGGATAAACATGGTCTTTTGGGAGCTTATATCCCAGGGCAGGAGACAGACAAAGGAGTGGCCCAATAAATAAATGTCATTACAACTTGTGATAAGTATTTAAGAAGGCAATTACTAAGGTGATATGAAAGATACTAATGAAGGCAGAGTCACAGAAGGTCAAGGGAGGTCTTGGAAGGTTAAGAAGGTCACAAAAATTTACAATATTGAGGATGACATGCAAATAACTATGAAAAGAATAGTAAAGAAGATTGTAAGAAGAAAACAGACAGAATAATGACTTTAAGGAACAGAAAAGAGCTTGGAGTTTTCTAAGAACTGTATAAAAATCTATTTTGACATAAAACAGAGCATTTGATACTCAATAAGTGAGGCAGAAGACAATGACATAATAAAATCAGAAAGGTAGGAAGCCTGGAGAGGAGCTTAGATTTTATTTTAGATGCACAGGGAAGTCACTGAAGAGCTCTGAGTAAGGTCATGTATACCTTGGGAGAAACCCCTAGTGGGTGTCTTAGAGACACACCCCAGCCCCATTCCCCAACTTGTGTTCTCAAGTCCCAGCTCCATGCCCAGTCCCAGCAACCACAGGGAGTTAAGATCATATTTAATTATTTCACAGATTTTCTACTCCTCTGACAGAAGCAATAACGAAATAAAGTTCAAATCAGTTCATTTGGCAACCTCTGAGCAAATGGAAAATTTGGTCAATGGTCAACACTCAGCAAAAATGAGATTTTTGAATTATTGTTAAAAGCTTTAATGATCCAGCCTCTCCCTGTCCCCCATGACTGTAAATAATCACAAATTTGTTATAGGACAATAAAGGCCTTCTTAGGCCAGGAGATGTTTGCCAGATATTTCTACTAAGGCTGGTTACAAAAAAAAATGATATCTAATAAAGGTCAGACCTCCTGAGAGTCAGAAATTCCTACTACACAAAAATTGCAGAGAAAGTATAGTTTCTTCGTGTCTGTACAACTGATATGATTTTCCCAGATGCCCACATGCGCTGAGGAAAAAAAAAGTAAATCTAATCCAACTGTGGGGAGACAATGTTCTTGTATCAACATGGTGTCTTCTGGATCCTTGTTGACTAGTGCTGTAGATGGGTTGTGTATGTCCCAGCTAAGTGGTCTTGGAAAGTTATTTCACCATCAACCCTTTTCACTCTCCTCCACCTCAAGCCTTCTGCCCTCACGAAGAAACTCACCCAGATCAAGCCACTTATGCCAACTTATGCCACTTATCCCTTGTGCCAACTCAACATGTAAACATTGCCATAAGGTGAGAAGAGAGACAAGAATGTCCGTGTTACCACCTCTTTTCTTAGCTGTCCAAAGGTCTTGTTTTCATTGGCTCATTGAGTACCAAAAGGCTTCATGGTCTTTTTTTTTCTCTGCAGATTAAGAATTGTACTTTTAGCAAGGTTTTAATTCTGCAAAAATTTCATTTCAACAAATCACATAGAAAAACTGTAGTATTAGTTATCAATTTTGCCTGTGCAACTAATTGTAATTTTTGGTTAAATAACATCAGGGATAAAGAAGCTCAGCTTTTATTTATTTATTTTTTAACCTTTCAACTACCTTCACAATTTTCCACATTCCCCTACCTCTGGTAACCACCAAGCTGTTCTCTGTATCTGAGAATTTAGTTTTTTGTTTGTTTCTGGATTATTTTTGTTTTTTAGATACCACATGTAACTGAGATCATACAACATTTTTCTTTCTCTGTCTCACTTACTTCACTTAGCATAATGCCCTCAAGGTCCATCCATGTTGTCACAGATGGCATAATTTTCTTCTTTTTTTATGGCTCAATAATATTCCTGTGTATGTGTATATGCATTACATTTTCTTTAACCAGCCATTCACTGATGAACAGTTAATTTATTTCCATGTTTTGGCTATTGTAAATAATGCCACAAAGAATACTAGGGTACAAATACCTTTTTGAGATGTAATTTTACCTCCTTCAGATAAATTACTCAGAAGTAGAATTTCTGGATTTTATGGTATTTCTATTTTTAACGTTTAAGGAACCTCCATACAGTTTTCTATAGTCACTACACCAATTACATTCCTACCAACAGTGCACAAGCATTCCCTTCTCTCCACACCCTCACCAACGCTTGTTGTTTCTTGCTTTTTTGATGATAGCCATTCTAACAGGTGTGAGGTGCTATTTCATTGTGGTTTTAATTTGCATTTCCCTGTTGATTAGTGATGTTGATTACCTTTTCATGTACCTGTTGACCATTTGTATGTCTTCCTTGAAAAACAAATCATCTATTTGGATTCTCTGCCCATTTTTAAATCAGATTTTTTCTGTTGAGTTATATGAATCCTTTATATATTTTGGATTTTAACCCCTTATCAGATATGTAGTAATTTTAAATATAGTTCAGTTTATTAACTACTACCAGTGATCCTCACTGATCAGCCCACACTAGTGGTACTGTAATTACTACTGACTAGGTTTAAAGGAGAAATAAAGAAAGAATAAACCATGGTCCTGGCCTCCAACAGCCTTCAACAAGAGCAAGTATCTTCTTTATGATTTACTGTAATTAGAGCATGGAAACAACTTGAAAGCCCAGCAATGGGAGACTAATTAAATAAAGAATGATACTTCTATGCAGTAAGAAAAATAAAACCATTATAAGACTGAGATAGCTGTAAGTGTGCTAGTAAAGAATAATTTCCAAAATACGTTGTTAATAAAAAAAAACAAGGTACAAAATGGTGACTAACGTAGCTACTCTTCGTTCACAAGAAGGCTCATGCTCATACAGTTCTCCCAGCACCACCTCCAGATGTACTGTCTGTCTCTATGGCAATAGTAATGTCATCGTAGAACAGCCCTGGGAAGATTCACGCACACTCACACACACACATCTATATCCTTCTGTACCCTTTTAAAACCATGGACATGCAATTATTCTTCCTATTATTTTTATTGTTTATTTATTATCTATATTAAAATATAAATAATTAAATAATGACCCATAGGAAACAGACATGTAGAGAAAAATGGCATGTTGGAAGGACTTCAGAAAGTTGGCAAGACTGTCCATGTTAAGAAAAAATCTGGAGATCCAGCTGCTCAGTAAGTGAAGTCTCTAGGCCTAAGCTAAGAATCTGGTGTTTGAGGGCTAGTAATTCAGACCAATCCTAGCCTTCAGCATCATTACTTTGAGAAAAAAAAAAAACAGATTCAAGGTGAGACCTGAAGTGCAGGTCACCACCCCTAGATAAACCTCTGCCTGGGCAGACAATGGGGAGAGGGTGTGGTTAGCAGTTCATGCTCAAGACTAAACCCTTTATGAAGCATTGTAATCAAATCCTACACTTTTCAGAATTACCACTGTTGGTTTAGACTTTTATAAGAGTTCCAACCCTTTTTATTATTTTTCCAGCCTTTTTTTCATTCTTCTTTTGCTTTTGGTTTCACAACATACTTTGGCCTATTGCCCTTCTCTTTGAGCCAGTTCACTCTTTCTCAGGAGAAACTGACTAAGAAGCAATCACTCTCTGTACATGAATTCTTCTCACGGGGTTTTCTCACTTGTTAACAAGTTCTCTCCTGCTTCTATGGGAAGGAAAGAGACATATTCGGGATTGGATTTAGAATGAGACCAGGAAAAGGTCCAGAATTCTGGGCATTTCAGAAATCTACATTGAATGGAGGCACATTAGCCATAGTCCAGGTCCTTTTAGGTCATTCCTGGCTCAGAGATGTCAGGAGTATTTGCCTTTCATGGCTAAACAGGGACCCTTTGATTCACTTATCTCTGGTTACATTTAAGAAGGGTACCAGTGACTAAGCTTACCCCTGGCAGCAGTCGGATCAAAACTAACATCCTACATCCAATACAAAGCCTACTAGAGTGTCTAAACTGCCCCATCACTCATTTCATTGGAGGAAGGCACTATGGGCAGCTGTTAAATGGTCAGTGAGTCTTACAAAGCAGGTCATATAGTGTTAAGCCATCATCAGTCATTTGCAGCTGAACTCTATAACGTTCACCCTTGATGCCAGAGCAGACCCATGGAGAAGGAGATACAAAATGAAGGAGCCCTAGAGATTATTTAGCTCAGCCCTTCTCATTTTACAATTAAGGAAAATGATTCCCAGAGCCACCAGTGTAAATGCAAAGCTAATTACTGGAGGACACAGAGAAACTCAGTTCCCCTTAGGATGTTCCCATGGGATCGATTTGCGGAAGCATGTCATTTTACGGACTGAAATGCTCAGGAAGGAGGTCCTAGGACAGAGACAAGGACTTCAGAAAGTATCAAGTTGCCTATGTCTCTTGGGAAGGACAAGGTGAGGAAAGTTGGTGTTCTGTTACTGATGTGTGACACACTACCACAAAAGTTTGTGTCATTAAATAACAACAATACTTACCATATTTTGCTGTGTATACTGTACACCCACATTTTTGGCCAAACTTTCAGGAAAAACATTTTTCATTTTAATTTTTAATACAATTTTTTACTTATTTATATTTAGATACTTGTTTTTTATATTATAAAGGAATTGTAGCATTTATTTTTTAACATATTATGGTACAAGAAATTTTATGTAATAAGTAATTACAAAACACAAGAACAGATACAAGGTATTCTCAGGTATTACCCATGTATAATGTGCAACCTTATTTTTCCCTAAAAAATTTGGGCAAAAAAGTACATATTATACACAGCAAATATGGTATTTTGCTCATGAATCTGAAATGTAGACAGGTCTTAGGAAGGAAAGCTCATCTCTGCTCCATTCGGCATCAGCTGGAGCAACTGGAAGACTGGGATCATCTGAAGACTTATTTATTCACATGTCTAGCTGTTGATGCTGACCATCAGCTGGGACATCAAATGGGCCTATGGACAGAACCTTTCCTGTGTCATCTTCATGTGGCTTATTCAAAGCATGGTGTCTGGGTTCTTAGGGTGAGTGTCGTGAGAGAAACCCACGCACAAGCCAACTTTCTTTGCTTAACACAGGCCTAGAAGTCACCCAGCATAACATATGGTATATTCTATTTGTTACTGCAGTCACAACACCTGTCTGTCTTCAGAAGGAGAAGAATTAGGCTCCAACTTTCAACAGGACGAATAGCAATTTTCAGACACATCATAAAACAACTACAGTAGGTCAATTTTTGATTGATCTGACTTGAAGGTTCTTACCAAACTAACTGAACTGATTTAGAAAGTTCTTCCCAACTAATTACTGGGCAGGCCTTGAGTCAAGATGTAAATACAGATGCTTCCTTGGGCCAACAGAAATCCTATGATTAAGGAATATCATTTCTAATTCTCCTGGCTTTTTGAATTCCTGAATTATCTGGCTCACCCCAGATTCTGTAGCTTAAAACAAAGGTGTCTCAAGAGACAAAAACATAGAATGAGATCACTCATGTTCTAGGTTCCTAAAACTGAGAATTCAGTTAAGTCCTTCAGAATCCATCAAGCAGCCAAGGAAAGTTTCACTGAGTGAGGAACAGAGCAGGCCCCCACAAACTTTCAACATACAAGGACAGGGTAAGAATCTTAAGGTACTAAGAAACCTGAAGAGAACTGGCAAAGTGGTTTCCTAATAATTAACTGGGGAAGGCTGAGTGGATCTTGTCTTCTCTAGCTACTCGTTGGAGATCTATGGACACAAGAATGCCTTTTTCTCCCTGGTTTAAGAAGGCAAGGTGACCTCTGAATTTTTCAGGGCAGATGTGACTTCAGGGAGCCTAAGTGCTCTCTGACGACTTGCACTGTTTAGTGAGCTTTCTGAGTACCTGGACTTCCTACCATATACAAGCTTCTGTCTGCTTTTATTAAAATGAAGAACCACAACACATAAATAGCTTAGTCCCACAGTCACACCGCCAAAGGAAAAGGGACTCAACATACAGGATGGTTAATCCACACAGAAAGAAGAAACTTTGGTAAGTGAGTAAGCAAAGGCAAGGCCATGGGACAGAAATCACCTGGGAGAGAAAAAGAGGAGAAAGGTATAGAGAGTAAGGGCAAGTGAATCAGAAGGAAGAGGAAAAGTCACTAAATATACATGAGAGAATGAGTGCTAGGGACACAGTTAAAAGGAGAAGAGGCCCTGAAACTAAGCATGTCCAACAAAAATTTACCTTCAGATAGAGTTGAAGAGCTGAATTCTGCACATCTGTGAAAATCTACTGAGCTCTGCCGTTTGAGAATAAGAAGCAGAGGAAGAGAGTCCCACTGACTGATCCCTCCACACATACTATGGGAGGTTTCTCATTATGTATCTACTATGCAATAAAAACATGTACTTTAGATTTTCCTGACTTTAAAAGTACATATTCTTGAAGACAGAGAGCTGAGGCTTGTCTTCATCTTTCAGTAAACTCAGATGCTTAGGAATCAGTCTTGGGACTTAACAGGACTTTCAAGGCCACTGTGTAGGTCCCAATGTAACTCCCCTAACAGGAGAGCCTCCGTCATCTTCCAGGGAGTAGCCCTCTATGGGCTCTGTGCTTAGAAGAGCTCTTACAGGAATGAATTAGAATGGAGGACAAAGCCAAGACACCAACCCATCATATGTGAACACTGAAATTTACAAATGGAGGGAGATGGACAGAAGACATGAGAGGAGGAGAGGGTAAAAAAAAGAAAAAAAGAGTGCACACATGCGTGTGTGTGTGTGTGTGTGTGTGTGTATGTGTGTGTGTGAAAGGATGTGAGGGGGTAGGAGAAAGGAAGAGAAATAGAAAAAAAAAAGTTGACATTTGAAAAGTCTTTCCTTATGTTGAAGCCACAGTAAATCAGACTTGATAATGAAATTCTGCTCAGATTAAATACCCAACAAAAAACTTGGAAGTAAATGGGGAATTATATCACAAAACCTCAGTGTCGTATAAATCTTACTGAACAGGGAAATCAAAATGTTAGCAACAATTACATTCTCCTGATAACAAAACTCGTACTGAAAATGGAAAAAGGAAGAATGGAAACACTTCTGCAAATGATTAAAGTGAGAATGGGGATCATGGGTGGGGGGAGCTGGGAAAGAGAGGGAGGGGTACACTGGCAGTGATAAATATAGAACTATAATTTAAGAGACAGTAGGAAACGCTTTGTGTGTGTTAATTGGAAATGCATTCGAGAGACTGCAGTTTGTTCACCATGAATGTCATGACCTTGGGTTCCTTGAGGGAATGTGGGCTCCACCCTGTCCCCATGGTGAAGGGAAGAAGCGAGAAACCATGTCATTCAAAGGATGAAAGAAGTTCCAGTTTATATGGTGGAAGGAACCATTTTTTGTTTTGTTTTTGTTTTTCTGTTTTATTCTTTTGACTAAAGAGGGAAACACTGTGGGATTAGAGCAAAACCGTCTTGTTTGCCAAGGAAAGAGACTTAGAGGTGGGATAGTTTGATGCCTGCCTCATCCTGTGTTAGAGTGACAAGATGGATTCTCTTTTCAAAAGAAATTTATTTAATGATTTTAGAGAGAGAGGAAAGGAGAGAAAGAGAGAGAGAGAAACTTTGATTTGTTGTTTCACCCATTTATGTATTCATTGGTTGATTCTTATATGTGCCCTGATCAGGGATCAAACTGGCAATGTTAACATATCAGGACAATGCTCTAACTAACTGAGCTACCTGGCCAAGGCTCTTTTCTACTCTTGGTGTCCAAAAGTCCTGGTTAATCAAATGAGCATTTGACCCAAGGTAAATGGAAGTGTTGGAAACTGGCTTTGGGAAGGGGATTCCTCTTACTTTTCTGGGACAATTCCTGGCACTGGCAGAGACAACAGCCCCAGGCTCTAATGTCTCAGAGCAGAGCAGAGTGGGTTCTGGTGAACTGAAAAGTTGAGGTCTGTTATACATTCAGGCTGAAACTCTTAGATGTGAATGAGCGAATGATAAAGAATAATCCTTTACTAAATATCTGCCAATTAACCTCTACTCTGTCACTTGTTTTTCAAACCATACCCTTATTCCATTCCTTCACACACTCTGAAACACAACCAGAGCATTTAGAGCTTAGGCCTCAAAGTTGACATAGGGCCCTGATGCCCAACTAATAGCTGTATCCCAGGTATACAGGTGGTATATGAAGAGCACAGCATAACCTTGATTAAAAAAAAATCAGGCTCCCAAATCATCCCAGATTCACCTAATCAGAATCTCTGAGGGTGATAGAGCCATGAAATCTGCATCTGTAATAAGCTCCTAGGTAAGTCTCCTGTGGCCAGCCCAGTCCCTGTCTCCAGACAAACATTTGGGAACCACTGAATACCAAACACCTTATTTTAACTATTTAACCAAGACTCAGGGAGGAAAGATACTGCCACACACAGCTGAAACTAAAACTCAAGTATGTCACTTCTCCATTCAGAACATTGGTGCTATACTTGCAATCTCTTTCAAAACATGAGTAAGACCTAGGTCCTCTCTCCACTTAAGTCAGGCCTAAGCCTACCTCTAGCAGTGCTTCATTCATGACACTTGTGCTGCTGATGGTGATGATGATTATGATGGCAGTGATTATAGCTAATATTTACCCAATACTCACTATATGTTTGACACTATATAACTTATTTAATCTTCAAAACAATCCCATATGATAAGCACTATAATTTCCTTTTTTTTTTTTTTTTACAGCTTGGAGAATTGAGGCATAGAGAGGTCAGTGAAGCTGTGCAAGTTCACACAGCTAGAAGGAGTTGGGACTGGGATGCAAGCCCGGGACTCACAGAAGGTAGGAAGTGCCGACCTCCTTAACATACTTCCCCTATGCATTTTAGCACTTCACCTTTTTGTCACACAAGACCATCCACTGTAAAGTACCTCCCTTGACCTTAACTCCTCCCTAACTGCCCTCCCTACCTGCTTGTAGGTACAAGAGAAGATAGCAGAATTATCCTGAAATGAAGGGGAAACACTCAACAGAAACCCCACACCAGGAAGGCCTTTTAGGAGTGGGCCTGCAGGCCAGGCATAGAGCCAATTATGGTCATGCCTTCTTTTCCCCACCCCTACATTTCTACAAAATTGAAAACAGGACTCAGATGATGATCAAAGTAAGCATGAGCTTTGTTCCCCTGCCCCCAAACAGAGGGGTTCTGGTTTACTATATAGGAGGACATGACTCAAACCTTCTTTTGTTCAGAAAGCTCTATTGGAAACTTCCTTTCTACCACCCTCCCCTTACCTTGAAATTCAGACACAAGGATCTATATTGGGAAAAGGAGAAAAAGCAAAGCAAATTCAGATGACAGAAAGGGAGAAAAGAGCAGAATTGTTCCTCCAATTATGATCCCTCCTGAGGGATGGATCAGAAGTCCCATCTTTTCTACAGAACTATAAAAAAATAAAGCAATAGATGTTGTCAAGTTTTATCTCTGATATACTCCATGACTGTCTATATGCACTAACTGTCCCATAAATATATAAGGTCTTTGAACTTTATTTCTCCAGTGGAGTTGATGCCTTGAATCATTCATACTCTCTTCCATTCCCCTCTTGTAACCAAGGGAACCTTGAATCTTGGAGAGAATAAACCCAGCCCTATGACCTAGGTATGCAAGCAATGCCTTTGAGCACATATGGATCAGTTGGTTCAATTGTTCCATTACCTCTGATCAAAACAGAGAGTTCAGCATAAAGCATTAATCCAATATGACATGACATTATATTAGTTTTCTTCACTTTCTCAAAATAAAAGTAAGTACACTTGAGTGGAGAGAGAAGCAAGACATGGAGATGATAGAAGGCTTTTAAAGAACACTGAGAATCATCATTACCACTTGAAGCCAGAGCTCAGTCCAAGGAAGGCATGGCTTATCTCCAGGACCACCGCATCTGCCTTCCCTGCAGCATCTCCAGCAGGAAGCTCTTAGCTTGTGATCTGCCTCCACAGCCCCCTGGGAAAGCTGCATCATGAGCATTTGGGATCATTTCATATTTCATAAATGGGCTTAACTCACACTCATGAGGTCAACTGGAAGGCCTACTGGAGTTAATTATGTTGGAAAAGGAGGCAGCCAGAAACATCTCACATGGAGCCAGAGAGACAACCAGGAGAGAGCAAGCAAGCAGAAGGGAGATGTGATGGGATGTGAGTCATGCTACTCAGGCTGAGGGGCTAAAAGCATGAAGCACCCGGAGAAACAGAACTGCAATCCTGGAGACAGGCAGCATCCAAAGTAGTTTCTGATCCCAATCCATTCTCAGGAAGTGTCTGAGAAGCTGGTTGTGTTTATTCCACATTTATGAGTGCAAAATAAGCCATGTAAAATTGCACCTGCACCTGTGCCCAGGTCCTTTAAAAAGTAATTTTCTTAATTAAAAAATAAAAGAACAAGAAATTGTGGTAAAACTACAAAAGGAGTCAATAGACTTGACACTTCTTTCTGCTTGTTATTTGCTCTGAGTTCTGAGTCCACATTATAGTAGAACTTGACATCTCCCTGTCTGCATATTATTTGTTCTGAGTTCTGCGTCTACTCTGGGGGGCCGGTAGTTTTCACACAAAGTTGACTCAAAGATTTTGATGGGACAAAGAACAAGAATCCATGTGAAATCATGGAGGAGCAAAACGAACAAAAAATCACAAAGGCAAAATGAATAAGGAAATGATGAGCACATATTCCCTATGAGGACACAGATTCATGGAACAATGGAAGGAACACAATGACTAAACCAACACAGGCAAAAAACACAGGTGAAAACTGGGCTCCTGTTAACTGCTATGGGAGAAGCTGCTCATGTTCTCCAATATTTTTTCTCTCTTCCTTCCTTAATTATAAGATTTTTAGCTGAGCATATTGCTACTCAAAATAAAGATTAATTTTTCAGCCTCCTTTGCAGTAAGTATGGCCAAGGGGCTAACTTCTTGCTGGTAGAATACAAACTCAAATGTCATATGGCAGCCCCTCGGAGCCTCCCCTAGGAGGTGGATGGAACCCCCTGGCCCCTTCTCCCTCATCCCTTTCTCCACCTGCTGCCTTAAATATAGATGGCACCATCTTGGGCCATGATGACAAGAACCACATTCCAGGGAAGATGAAGTGATGAGACCTATGGAGTCTTGGTCCCCAAGAATGTGATGGAACAAAATTATCACACTAGTCCTGGACAGTTTACCCTCAAACCTTGTGATTAATCTCTAAGAGGTTAAACGTATACCCTGGAATGGATGACTATATATTTAGGATCAGCTTTAGCTAGAAGTGACAAAAAGCCTAAAATGACTCTCAAGTAAATGGCCAGGAAGTGTATTTCTCTCTCACGTAAACAAAAGTCTAATTCCTTAATTTCAAATGTTTTGCCTCTTTCTCTAGAAATAAAATCATTATCAGGTAGCATGGTCAGCCCACTCTTCTCAGAAGTAAATTATCCCATTTCATCCACTCCTTTTTCATCGTAGAGTTTCTTTTATCCCTGTGTTTTGTCATTGTTCCATCCATACCTGCTCTCTTATTCCTTACCTCTTCTGAGTTTGGGAGTGCTAAAGATTCTAGTAAGGAGCTAAAAGTGTCTTAAGTCGAAATAAAGCTCCAGGAAGTATACAGAATCAGCCATATGGCTTGAATGAGGGGCCAGCGAGCTAGCACAGGGCAGTCTGGCTTAAAACCAGATCAATGCCAAGCTCCCTCGATATGACCCTAAGTCAGGGCAGCCCCAAGGGGAGAGAGACAGGAGGTACGTTCCAGTGCATGAAAACCTACACACTTGAGCAGTTCTTCAGGCCCAAGGCCAAGATGCACACCCACCCCCAGCTGCCTCCCAACCCAGATGACTTGGGATCCCCCACCCCACCTACCCTCCGGGTTTTTCATTACCTAACCCAAAGACCTCCCGAGGCAGATAAAATTCCCCATGTAGGGTGAAGTTATTGAAGTGAAAAATAATAAACTTTCATGAGCGTGTTTCAATTTTCACTTGTGTTTATGGCCAAAGGTGTTTTTTATTTTAATAATCGCTGCTGGAGCAAGGGCAAGCCACATGCTGCTAACTTGTTAAAGAGGAGGGGAGGGAGAAGACAGCGAGAGTCAGTGAGAGCGAGAGTCCGTGCTCAGCTGTAAATTGCTCAACAGCTCAGCTCTAATCCTCCCAGTTTTGAATCCCACCCTTAAAACCTTAATGATAGAGAGAGGGATAAAATATTATCTGGACCATGCCCTGTTGACAGTTTGCCCTGGGCTCATTTTAGCCATCACAAGCAATTTTAGCACAGGGTGTGTGTGTGTGCATGTGTGTGTATGGGTGTATGTTTCAGAGAGAAACATCAGTGTTCTATGGTACCATTTCATAATAGGGAGTGTGTAAAAGGGAAGGAATTTGGAGGAACCAGTCTCCTTCCAGTTGGACATCAACTTGACCGTTGTTTTTAGCTCACTTTTATCTGGCAGAGTTTCTATTTGCTTTTAAATGTCAGAAAAGGTTAAGAAGATTTTGAAATCTGTAAGAAATTTCCTAGACTTCTGGGGAAGATGCCCACCCTATAATAATATTAATTGATTGCCCTCCCACCTTTAAAATTGCCTTTTAGAAGGAACATATCTGAGGAATTAAATGAAAGACAAAAGGATTAAAGTAAATGTTCATTGTGGTTCTGAGTATTGTACTCTGGAATGACTGAACCTAGAAATATTCAGATGCTGTATTTCTCTCTGTCTTTCTCATCTGTCCTGACTCACATTTTCCAAACTCATGTAGATTCAAGAGAAAATATTGTGACAAGGACAGCATTAATATTCCTTTTCCTTGGCCCTAACTTTTCAGCCACTGCAAAAAAAGTGGTGTGGGGTGGGGGGGACTTAAGGCCCTAAGGGACTTTGGAACCTCCTCTAAGTCTAAATGGAGCTCCATTTAGCATTGTAGGTGTTTAAGAAAGACAAATAAATTGAGTGTCCACCAGCCCCTTCAAGTCTCAGTAGGCTTTCCTATGCAGTGTATGCCAGCTTGCAGACCGCTACCAGGGTTAATAAAAAATACACTCTTTAGGGGATATGTATCAGATAAACTGCTATTTTGATGTGCTGACATTTAATACTTCAAGAATCCTGTACCTTTCCAAAGGCAGAGACGAAGTTTGGGGGCTCACAAAGGACCAAGGACCTCAGGCCATTTGTTCACATAGGTGTCTACAGAGTTATCCTTTGAGCACCTGGTCAGCGATGGCTATCAATCCAAACAGATCACTGAGTTATTCCTGGCTCCTGCTACCCTGTTAGGCCTAGGGACTCCCTTTGCTATGTTTGCAGAGACAGGTCCAATTCTGCTGCCTCTGTGCCCTGCCAAGGCATGGAAATATCAGTAAGGCAAATTCTGTTGAGACTCTCAATACAGACATTCTCTACCTGAGATTCTGTCTAGGAAGCAGGGTGTCTCTTTCTAGCACCGACCAGAGAGGTTTAAAAACCCATTACATCCTGGTCCATTTTTTCTCCATTTCTGTCTGTGGGGATATTTTCTAGTGAATGTTCTTCCAGCCATTTTTTACTATGCTTTGAGTTCTCTCCATTTCTCTAAGGTTGTGCACTTTAAAGCCTAAAGCCATAGACAGCTTTTGTTTCTCTCCTCTAGCACTACCTTGGCCTTACCTAGCCCTAAAAACACTCCATTAGGCTGAAAAGACAGAGTGTGTGTACATGTGTGTAGTGTGTACATATGCACACACACAGATGCTAGGGGATGGATAGAGCAAATTGTTGGAGGGGAAAAGTTAGTTTCTTGAAACTTTTATGCAATATTCATAAATATACAAAAAAGGGTGATGAACTTCCAACACTCCGAGAACTGAGATTAATGTAGAAAATTGTCCTTTTTAGCTCTTAGAAAACAATTAAACAATTAATCTGAGTAGTATATTTCCTTTTTTCTCTGAAATCACTCCTGCTGAATTATGACACATAACTAATTGGAAGGACACTTGACTTTCTCAGGCAAGCCCCAAAGGACAGCACTGAAGAGATATGTCCTTAAGTAACCTCAGGAGAGTGGCCCACAAGGCTGCCCAGCCCTCTGCTCTGGAGGTCAGACCACATCACTGTCCCAGGAGTAGGAAGTAGTGTGCGCAGGATGGGTGGTCAACATCCAGAACAGCAAGAGGAGGGTGTGGTAGTGCTGTGACACCAAGGAGTGGCCAGTTTTCCAAGCACCAAGTCCTGCCCCAAAGCAATAGAGCTAACCTCTCAACTTGGCACCCAGAGGGGAAAGGCAGGAGTCAGAGCAGCCTCACAAAGCCATGAGGTGCCAATATCCACCTCATCCCCGAGTCATGATCCTTCAGGCCTCTGATCACTCAGGCTAACCACTCTTGCCAGCCCTAGACCTCCTCCCAGCTCCTTAGTTCCAGCACAACCCAGGACTCCTACCACAACATGCAGAGCAACACGCCAAAGCTGTGCAGTTAGGGCTGCAGCCAGGTAACATGTATTTTATATCTATGGGCAAGGCAGGTCTTTGTAAAGTATGCAGGCCCCCTAAATCTAAGTGCCACCAGCTCAAGTCACCAACTCCCATAGTTCTTTCTCTATTCTCTTCCTGGCAACCCTCCTGGGGTCTGACCCATAAGGTCAGAATATTCCAGCTCTCATCTCTTCCAGAAGAGAGTGGATAGGTAAGAAGAAACTAAACTGGAAGTCTCAAGACCTGCACTGGAGTCCTGTATAAGGCTAGATGATTCTGGGTAGCTCAGCACATGGGAGGCCTCCAATAAATATCTGTTGATGTGAGTTCATCTAAGATTCCAGAAAGATTCTGTTACCAGTAACTTGCACCTTGAATTATTTGTTCTGGCATGGCTCCCAACTTTTTCTAAGTGAAAATATCATTTTTTAAAGCCAAGACATTTTATAAACTACCATCTTATGATTAATATCTATTGATCAAGAAAATACATCAGAACCCAAAGCAATGTGAATTCAACACTCCTCTGAATGAGTTGTATTTTTTACTCACAACAGCACCCACTGTGTTAAAAAATTAGTTTATATATGTGCAAAGTTTACCATCCAATATATGACAATATTTTCTTTAAAATGAAGATCACTAGACCCACTTCCCAGAAACCATAATTCAGTGAATTTGGAAGTACAGTCCTAGAATTTTTAACCTCCTATGTGCTTATTTTTTTAATGGTGGTCATCCACTGACAACTCTGGAAAAATACTAGACAAGGGACACATACTTGAATTATCCGTCTACTTACTGTGGTGGCTCTTCATAATTTAACTAAAAAAAAAAAAACAATTGTTTTCGGCTTATTAATACCTTGTATTAGCTTGCTGATCATCTATCCTTAATGTTACCTGAGGTCTATGAAGGTAACCATGGGAACTACTGGCTTGAGGGTTTGCTCATCAGATTGAAGGGAGCTAAAATATGGAATTTAGTGTCTTTAGTGTTCATTAAAGTTCACAATTTCCAACTGTCTATCTTACACAGTAATGGCTCAAAGCCTGCAATTTTGATTTCTAACCCTGTGAGAAAAAAATTGAAGAAGGTTTTTTTACTTCACATTGGCTCCATACCAATTTTACAAACTCAGTTTTGGCCAGAGTTATCCCTTTAGTTGTGTGTCTTTCAAATCATACAATCCGGAGATCCATAATTGGCCTGTCTTGTAGTTAGACATTTAGATGCCCTTCTACAATAAACATGGGGATGACCATGGCGTCACTGTTCTTGGTCAGGGCATGGCATTTGGCTCATCCATCCAGGAATTCAATTAGACAATATGGATAGTTTCAGAATCCATTTTGTCTAAAGGGAAAGATTTGCTTCTTTCAATA
Organism: Tonatia bakeri; assembly: GCA_004024845.1. Lineage (NCBI taxonomy): Eukaryota > Metazoa > Chordata > Mammalia > Chiroptera > Phyllostomidae > Tonatia > Tonatia bakeri. Next base: position 50,178 of record PVIA01007957.1, read on the forward strand.
ATGCCATGGAATTTCCGACCTGATTATTAAGAGCTCTGATGAGTCAGATTTAGGCTGGGTTTCTGGCTCAGCATAACTCCCACATTTTTTTGAGCTTTGGATTCCTCTAGAATTCATTAAGTCTACGTCCCACACTGACTCCACTTCCTATATTCCATTGGAGATCTGAGGAGCATAGCAAGAATCTGCCTCCTGAGCCCAAGTTTCCATTTTGAAGAAGAGCTCTTAATTCATATTTCCTTTGACAAGCAATGGTTTAACTTACAGGGAAAAGGCATCTCAGGAACTTGGACAAGCTTAAGAAGAGAACTAAATTAGAGGTTAGATAAAACTCAGCCTTCCCACTTCGGCCAGGTTCTGCCATCTCCAGTTACTGTAAACAATTGCAATTTTGGAAATGTTGAAAAAAAAATACATTGACAATCTCCCCCAAAGGAGAAGGCAATTACAAGACCATTTCACATCTCTCTGCTGCTCACTGGTAAGATGGTTATACAGGACAACTTGAGCTCTGCAATCTAGACACTTCAATATTCTTTCACTTAGTTCTTGGAATGTGTAGTAAATGGTCCCAGCATTTATCATTTGTCCAGAAAGTCCTATTATGGGATGCATAATGCAGATAGTAGATGCATAGAAAATAGTAGGCAATGTTTTCTGGATCTATCTATCTCCTCTTCCCACCCCACAAATGGGAAAAGTAGATTTTCACCCTATTTTGCAAACATCTGTACAAAAGATTCTACAGGCAAAAGTGATGAACATAGGGAACAAAGAAGATGTGTAATGTAAGATTTGCCATCCAGAGACAGAAATTCAAGAGCATCATTTTGTTTCCTACACTTCCTATGAAAGATGAAATTGCTATTCATTTTTTCCAAAATATACAAATCAGAGTACTGATAAATCTTTTTTTATATAACTTTTTAAGAGAAATTTTTTTTTTAAGATTTTATTTATTTATTTTTAGAGAGGGAAGGGAGGGAGAAAGAGAGAGAGAGAGAAACATCAATGTGCAGTTGCTGGGGGCCGTGACCTGCAACCCAGACATGTGCCCTGACTGGGAATCGAACCTGCGATGCTTTGGTTCACAGCCCGTGCTCAAAGTACTGATAAATCTTTATGAGGCCTCAGTGGTTAAAGTATAGCTCTATGATGTTCTCTGTCTTTCTACAAAACTACAGTGACCATCATCTACCCAAAGTTTCCAACTTGAAAAGCCTTACTTCCACTCTGGAAAAGGCAACTGACAGAAATCTCTGAAGACTCCTGAAAGCAACCTGTGCAACTGTAGAAGTTTTTCTATCCTGTGACTTTGGTTGAATCTGATTACTGCTGCGGTTCTTGGTTCCCGAGCTGCACAAGGAGGAAGTCAGATTGGACTTCCAAGGCACCTTCTAACTAGAGTGGTCTACAGGTCTGCAGACTCACAGCCCTCACAGCAAGTCTCTCTGCCTTGTGGTAAGACCACAATTCCTTCTTCTTTCTTCATGGCTTTCCCACTGAGGTCCCCATACTATTGTTTAAATTAGAGACAAAGAATACTCCCTCCCCCCATTTTGATTTGAAAGATAAAACATCCTAAGCCAAATGATAGTTGTGAGCTTGGCCAGGGTATATTTCCTCTGTGAGCTTCAAGCAGTTTGAATTTCATGGGCCCTCAGGACCCACCCAATTCTGTAAAGCCAAGAAAGTATGAACTGGCATCATCTGCTGAGTCAGTACTCTTCAGGTATCGCCACCAGATGAAATCTGAAGAATACTCCAGCCATTAGGGGAGAAGCAAAGGATGCTGCTGTAGAACTGTAAGACTCTCCAGTATTCTCTGTATAGAATTACTCTACCTTTGGTCCTCCGGTCTTCTCATATGTCCACCTAGGACTCTTCAGCAACTTTTGTTATCTATTAAAGCAGCTTTCCACGTTCATCTTGGTTTCATCTGGCTCAGAGGAAAGCATGGGGATTTCATCTTCAGAATTAGGTTATACTGTAAACATTTAGATTTTAATAGCTAGGAAATTGAGGTCACTTGACAGCTTTTTGTCTAAGAGCAAGTGTAATATCTGTTTTTATCAATTTAATAGGTAAGGAATTGGTAAAAATCCCATTTTTGAGTGCTTAGATCAGATAGGAGAGCTGAGAGAGGTGCTCAGCTTACTAACTAGCTTGGAGTTACTTAAAGTTTTATTAAAGATCAACACGATAAATCCCAAAGCCTAGGATGTACCTTGGACAAGACAAAGTGGCCAGAAATATGAAAATAAGTAGGCCAGGACCTGTGCATAGCCAAGAAGTTCTCAACAATCAGAATCATAAAAAGTAAGAATAAAGAATGTTCTTTAGGGTCATCCTTATTAACCTCATGTATAATTATTCTCAGTTTCTTCCCACTGTCTATAACAAGGCCTGGCGTATATTAGGTGCTCAATAAATGTATGTGGAATGAATGAATTTTTCATCAAAACTTCATTAATAGCTCTAGGTTGCATCATTGAGCCATTTACACCACCAACATTTATTAAGCATCACTGGTGTAGTAGACACTGTGCTAGACACTGAAGTTTACAGATTAATTAGATGAGCTCAGAGCTCAAATTCTGGTAGGGTAGTTAAGATATTTACCTAAGTGGCAGTAAGCACATGAACAAATGATTGAGATGTCAAAGTGGTTACTAGACATAAGGGGATACTATAACAGAGGTTAACAGAAAGCCTTCCTGTGAAAGGACTCACTCAACTTGTCTAACTTTGTTAAACTTGAATTGAGGGGTTGAGGGAGGAGGATAATGGGAGAAAGAAGGGGAAGGGTCAAGTCAAGGTACTCGTATAAAGGACTCATGGACAAAGACAACGAGAGCGTGGGGCAAGGACTGAATGTGAAAGGAGGGGAATGGGTAGGTAGGGGAGAGTAATGGGGGAAAAGAGGGACAATTATAATTGAATAACAATAAAAGGAAAAAAACTTGAAGTTTAATATCCCCTCCTCACATACAAGAACTCAATCTGATTATACAAACTAAAATTCTTAGACATGAATTTCTAGTTGGAACTCAAGGGAAAACTTTTCCCATGGAGGGTCCTTGTTTCTGGTTTTTTCTCTACTTCCTGGCAAGACTTCCATTGGCACTCCCCTGGGTGATCCACCCTTTTGTAAAGTTTTCCCTGGCAGCTCACCTTCTCCCTGGACCTGCAACTGGGATTCTCATACCTGGCTGTGGCCAAAAGATTTCAGGAAATGGTGCTTTGGAAACACATCTTTAAAATGAAAACAGATAAAGTAGCTGGCCATGGACCCAAGGAAAACTCTCCTTTTTCTGAAAAACAAGCAGTTTGTTGGCACTAGAAACCTACCTGCTCTAAGCCACCACCACATCCTCTCTCTAATAAGGGCACTAACACAGAGAAACACACAGACACACAAACGCTCAGCAACTGGGCTGTAGAACACGTCTGCAAACCTTCATCCTATTGCTCTTTGGAGGGTCCCTTGGCCCCTAGAGGTTGCAGCCTTGGAGGCTCTAACACAAAAGGCCTGATCACATGCTTCCTTCTGGAGAAATCTCTTTGGCTTCCTCCTCCACAAAGTAGATAGTTTAAACCAAGTTGAGTGGAATTTTTGAAGCATTTCTGTTAGATGCACATTTTAGCAATCTTCACTTATAAGCTATGAGAGTTTTATTTCCAATTTAGTAAAAGGAAAAATAGAGATGCAAGCTGGGACCATTTCATCTACTAGGGTGGCATTAGTAAGCTGACACTCACTTCGTCAAAGGCAGCCAAACCTTACCAAGAAATGTCATTTGAATAATATTCCCTTGCATGGCTGTCATACATTCCAATGTATAATGTGCTTTCACTTGACTGAGCTCCCATGAGTCTCACAACAGACCTGGGTAAATTAGCCAGGGTGATTTTCATGGCCCGTGCAGATGAGGAAACTGTGACAAGCAGACAAGGAATGACTTGCTCAAGTACTCATGGAGAAGAAGCAGACAGCACGTATCTTCCCATGCTGCATTGAGGGTTCTGCCCATCATTGCTTGCATTGTACTCCCATGATTGCTCATCATTTGAGCATCAGGTAATTCAGCAAACCTATTGAAAGGTAGTCCCTCTGTAGCCTGAATATTACTGGGTCTTTTGGAATCCCACCTCTGCAAGTTGAGAAGCACCCCTGAGTCACAAAATTGAATTACAAAGGTTGTTCTCTGTGTTCTTTCAAAGAAACAGCACAGGGTTTCCCTAAAAGGCCCACCGCACACAGAGAACTTTTGCTGATTCCTCTTTATGTGTCTTCCTTCTCACTAGTATTTGTCACTTCCACTCGTGGCAGCTGACAAAAGTCTCTCTCTCTCTCTCTCCCTTTTCTGTTTTCCATGTCATGTTTCCTGCAGACCCCTTCCCACACACTATCTACTTTCTGTCATTTTTATAGCCTCACAATTACCTCCATATCCTTATTTCTTGCTCTCTGTGTCTGACTCTCCAGGAGAGCACATACTGGAGTCTGGGTCAACTGGGAAGTTTTGGGTAATCTTACATCCCTTGACAAACCATAATGACAAATATGACATGGGATGACAATCCTGGGAGTGTGTTGGTAGGAACATGCCACAGTATAGACAAGGTTCTCTAACACATCACTAGGACCAGCCCCATCTAGATCTGAAGTGGAGAAGGAAAGAAATCTCCTCACATTTGCTAAGATGGTAAGACAGTAGACTTACAGTCTCTGGCAACACAAGAGACAAGATGCTGAAACTTCCCTGGCTAGGTGGCTTAGTTGGTTGGAGGATCATCCCATGCACCAAAGGTTATGGGTTTAATCCCCAGTTAGGGCACGTACGTAGGTTGTGGGTTCGATCCCTGGTTGAGGCACATATAAGAGGCAACCGATTGATACTTCTCTCACTGATGTTTCTCTCTCACAGATGTCTCTCTCTCTCTCTCTCTCTCTCTCTCATCAATAAGCATATTATTGGATGAGGATTTTTTCCAAAAAGATACTGAAACTATCCTTCTCCAGGAAGACGAACAGAGAGCCAAATTGGGAAGGGTGAGTACTTACTGAAACACATAGAGATATCCTCAGGGAAAGATGAGCCTTACATGAGTAAGAAAAAAGTTAACCCCAAAAGTGTCCAAATGCCTGTGGGTCCACTGAAACTGCTTAGGGAGAACTCCAGCCATCCTGATCTGTCCCAGTGGCCAGCCCAGGTGAAAGCAGGACTCCTTTAGAATTGGGCTGTGAGGCCTACATTGCTGTGTCCTCTGTCACTGCCTACGATTATCTGCTGCCATCCACATTATAAGCTCCTTAAAGGCAAGTTCTAAAACATCAGCACCTGGTACAGTGCTTGCATTCTGAGAAAATAATAAACAAATGAATAAAAGAATACAGAAAGAAGAATGTCTGTAGTCATTACAATTATACATCATAAATAAAGGGTGGAAAAGCTTTTATGTTTCTATAATATATGATAATTCCTAGTTCTTGAGATCAACTTTATGAAACTCTATCAGAATTGACAATTCTTACAATGAGTTTTTGCAACTCAGTCACTCTTCACTGTAGAGTGGATTGGGGAGCCAGACTCAAGGCAATTGTATGTGTCCATAGTATGAGGCTAGGAAATCAGTGTGACTAACAGTATGACCCCCAAATACTTAACCTCTCAATCACTATACCCCACAAACCCCACACCAAAGTGAGGACCCCGCCTCTCTCTGTGAGGAGAACTGAGATAAAAGAACACATTCTCTAGGCCATCGCTTTGCAATTTTACCTGCTAAATATAACTGGTGATGTCCCTGTGTCTTCTCAACCTGTCTGTCAACTGACTGCAGTAGACAGCACACTCCTGGGAGCCTGCAAATTCCTGGGACAATGGCCCAGTCTCCTTTCTACCCATGAGGGTGAGAGCTGTGATCCCTTTCTTCTGGGTTTTGACCTGCTTTTCACATCCATTTTCCTTTCAGTTTGTTCTTCTAAGGCTGAGAAGAGACATTAATACTCAAGTTTGCTTGTATGTTGAGTGAGTCCATCATATCTTGCTTCCTAGTCAATAATTCCATTGTCTTATTTTCAGCTATCAACTGAAGCTAGCTTTATATTCAGAGTGTCTTATGATCCCTCCAGCCCTTAACTTTGGGTAAAGCAACTACCACCACTACATCTCATGTAGACTTGCTACAAAAATTTGAATCAATTTCATTTTCCTCATCTCTAAAATGCATGCATATAAGCCAGTCTTTGTATGACAGTGACTGTTAGGATAAACAAATAGCCCGCTTGTCAATTCTCTGAACTTCTTTCGGAAACACCACCTGGAGAGCCTAGTTCTATAATCCTGTGCATAAGATTGTGACGTCTTTTGGGAGAAATGTTTTTTTTCAGGAAGCCAGAATTACAGCCCATTCATATTTTATGACTTTTGATATATTACTTGAGTTCCTTCAGACTTAGTTTCTCTTTTTTGAAAATTGGATAAATACTACTGTCTAGTAATCAACTGTCACCATAGGAACAATTTTTAAAACAATTTTATGAAGTTTAGAAGGAAAGATATCAGAGATATGCAAGATTTTGTGACTTGTTTCACATTAAATCACTTTAACTAGAAGAAGGGGGTCTAAAATATCCAAGTGAGGAAATCAGTAAAGATGTGCACGAAATTATGGTGCTTCTCTTTGGCATATGGTATGCTCAACTCCATTATGATGTCAAGGACAACCACTTCTCATCAGTATATTTCAGATGTGCTGAACCTCTTTTTCCTGAGGCTCCTGAATACAAGAGGCTGAATAGATGGGAGTTCTTAGTGTCTCTGGAGAAGAGCTTATTTCCTTTCCTAGGCTTCTCAACCCTACCAAAGATCACTTGTCATGAGATGAACCTTCATGGAGAGGTACCCAGGAGCAGAACTCTCTGAGAGTATGAGCTTTTTCAGGATGTGTGTGACTCAAGAAGGACATATATCCATGTTAGAGAAGAAGGCTGAGGTTACAAACATGCCCTGAAAAGGCAGAGAAGAGATGTTATACCTTCACTACCATGCTGTTCAGAAACCAGATGTTGATCCCGTCCCTCTGGTCATTCAACATTCCACTCACAAACTCCCCTTGCTGGAAAACCCCTCTGGTTCAGTTAACCCAATGTTCCACAAACCAGCCCTTCCCCCACCTCAACCCATAGAACTTACCAGTTTTTATCTGAAAGGTATTGATTCAGAAACTCTTAATGGCTCCCTGCTAAACCAGTGATTTTTATTAAACTCCCTGCCCCCTAACGCATTTGGCAGGTCCCAGAATTCTGTTCTCTTGTATCCCTTTCCATTTTCTCCATTGTAAGTCCCTCTTCCTTCAAATAAACCCTAACATGGGTTTAAGACCTTCCTGAAAGTTGATTCTATACTCTCCCTTTCTAGACCTTCCCAACCCTCACTCTTATTCAAATGAGAGAATCACTAAAGGCCCCCTTGTCCTTGCCCCCCAGCAGACCCTCATAAATCCACAGTGAAGTTTTTTTTAATTAAAGTGTCCAAATAATTAATGATCAACTCCATTTGTGCCATTGAAAGCCCAAATGTCACACGGTTGAAAGGACCCAACCAAATAATTCAGTGTACCCTATAAAGCTTTAAAAAAGCAGAGCCCAAGAGGTTTGCATGACTGGTTTCTGTGCTGTCTGAAAAGCTTGGTTGGGTTTTGGGGCACTTGATTGGATTCCAGGAATAATGTGCCCTGAGCACAAAGAGCTCTTTTGATGTGTCTGTGCCATTGCTCCTCCCCTTTCCTCCTCACTTTACCTGGGATACACATTCTCCTTGTCTCCCAAGTTGGAAAAAATAACCCATGGAAGAGAGGAAAAAACAGCAGAGACAAAGTCAAGGGTGAGGGTTGGGGGGGAAACTGCAGTTCCTAGTCTGAGTTTGGTTACTGAAGTCTGGTTGTTCCAGAAGGAATGGGAGAAATGGAGTTCATACAATGTCTGTGACCAGACACTGGAAAATGTAATGACAAGATGCTTCTTGCTTGAATGTTGTCCCTTGAGGTAAGGGTAATGAGTGAGTCTCCCAGCAAGGACCTGCTACTTTCAAAGAGTCAGAAGAACTACAGATTACCAACCCCAGAAATTAGTGTGGATTTATATGCCTAATTTAAGCAGAGAATCTCATAGTGAGTCCAGCCTGTTGATTGTTCATGGTACTAGAATATTCATGAAAAATGGAGAGAAGGAAGACAGGGCCCCCATTGCTAGAATGCCCTAAAAAAAGTGGTAGGACAAGGAGTGTGGTTCTAGTACCAGCTGTAGAGATACTCAGGTTGACAGCAGAAGGCAGTGGGCTAGTGGTAGTAGAGGTCTACTTGATGTCCTTCTGGGCTCACTTGAATAGGTTGTTTTATCCTTCTAGTCTTGCTTTCCTTATCTATAAAAAGATGAACTTGAACTACATCAATATCAGCTCTGAGATTCTGCTCAGAAATCTATTGCTTCCCCCAAATTAATTAAGACAACAATCCACTTATTTAGGTCTTCCTTAATTTCAATAATGTTCTAAAGATATCTGAGTAGAGGTTGTAAACATATACATTCATTACATTTACTCCAAGGTTTTATATTTTTGATGCTATCATAAATGGTTTACATTTTTTATTTGATTTTTTCATTATTTGTTGCTAGTGTATAGAAACACAATTGAGTTTTATATATTGAATTTGAATACAATAACCTCATCAAATCACTAATTCTAATAAGTTATCAATAGATTCTCAATCTGTTTCTTCTTCAACTGGTGAGATCACAGGGGAGATGTTTTATATGTCTATTAAGTTTCTTGGGTTGCAAGCAACAGAAGTGACTCTGGTTAACTTAATTGTAAAGTAAGATTTGTCTTAAGGCTTCTGGATAGTTTTGTGAGTCACAGGAAACAATGAACTGTCAGACTTCAAAAAAGAACAGGTACCAGAATAGCATTAGGAAATGAATCAAGTGTCTCTTTAGGACAGTCTAAGAGGATTAACTCTGGACTTCCCCTGTGTCACTCCTCTTAAAACTCAAATTCTTCAGAGAGCAAATCTTGGTCCCTATTTAGGTCTGACCATTGACCAAGTTACCATTTAATTGATGGGCCCACCAAGTCTGCATGCAATTCTGAAGGAGTGGTACCCCAACGGAATTCACCATGTTATTATAAGAAGAAGGGAGGACTGATGCTGGAGAGGCAAGATAACACATGGCCGCCATGTATAGTATCTAATTAGACCTTTCTGCCTCTCACCATCTTATCTGGTATGCAAATTAGCACTTAAATTGTGGTGATGCTAATGGTAATGGAGAAGATTACCATCTCAGATAACCTTATCTTCCTATCAAAAGCACTTGCCCTCAACATCAGTGACCCACCTTATTCATTTTTATATGAAAGTGGATCCTTTGCCTAGCTAACTGGCTTTCCTGGGCTTTAATAAATCTTCTTATCTGAGCTTTAATCAATTCTTCTTCCCTATTAATATGCATTGTGCTGTTGAAATACATTTTCTTAATAACCAAATGTATGTGTGTTCTCTCTTCCTTTCTTTCTTCTATCTTCCGTCTCTTTCCAAGGGTGGTGGTGTGTTTATTTTGCTGTGGTTACTTTGGAATAAGAGACCTAGTGTTTATGGTGATACAATCATAACTACATTGAATTCTATCTGCTTGTTGAACTGCTGACTCTGGGCTGGAGCACACTTAGTGTATAAATGATGTTTGTGGGTTTCCTAGGTATTTTTAATCCATAAGAAAATGGATCGAGGTCATCATAATCAATTTTCTTAAGGAGAGAATTGCAATGAAAATAAAGTGAGGTTAAAAGGCTCTTATCTTTGCCATCACTCATCTCTACCTTTGTTTATTGCCCTCTCTGGTTTTCATTAGCATGCTGACAACTGCAGCTATAGACATTTTTATCTACACTCCAACTACTGCGCTGATTTCAGTTCCAAGATATGAAACCTAATCTAAACATTAGAAGGGAAGTTACAAACTGTAACTTTAAATTTCAGTTTACAGTGTTCCCCAGCATGATTCCAGGAATTGAGTTGGGAGAGGTCCTGGGAATCAGAAACCAAACAACCACCTCATTCCTCCCCTAAAAGGACCTGAGGACATTTGAACAAAACTCATAAAGTACTGTTTCACAACATCTACTCTGAAAAGAATTGCAAGAGAACATTTCATCCATCCCCCTACTGGCAACTGCTTTTAACTAATCCCAGACAGAAGGAGGTTTCTCTTATTCTTCAAGATCACTTGAAGGACATTTCACAATTCCCCTGGCCACCTGTTTCAAAATATAAAAACTAAATGCCAGGAAAATCTTCCTCATATTCAAACACCAGTTCTTTCTTCAATTCAGACCATTTGGATATTAAAGTATAAAATTTCAGAACTGGAAGAGACTTTAAATACCATTTAGTCTAGAGGTTAACTCTGGTGACCCAGGAATTGAGACATTTTACTAAGGCCACAGAAAGTGTAATTTTTGAACTTTTTAATTAGTTGACAATGCTTAAATATTGAAATATTCCCATTTAAAAAACCCATGTAACTGCCTATCTTGAAAAATCAGGAGGTCTGGAAACATGATGGCCCTTGTTCCCATAGCAACAATCAGAACTGGGCACTCCTCTTTCAACTGTGGTTGTAGAGGGAAGTAACCTCTAGTTCATCTGAGAGTCAGCGAGGCCTTCTTATCTCATTTACCCTAAATGACTGGCTCTTATCAGCACCTAAGTTTGTGGCTTTTGCTTTTTGCTAAAATAACCAGAAAAATGGCTTGGCTGAATTCACCAGCTATAAGTGTGACAAGAACTAAAACCTAGGACTTACGCCTTTGTGTCCAATGCTCTTCTCCTAGAGAACACTGCTTTCAGGCTGCAGCCATGCTAAACTAGGGCAGCTGAAGAAAAAAAAAATATGGAAAATGCAAAGTGACATAATAAAAGTCAAAATCTACAATTGTCACTCTTCCTGTCACTTTTTATAGCCCTTGGCTCAGCTCAACATTATGCTGATAGATGTGTGTCCTAAGATCACTAAGGAAGATAATTGGCTAACACCCAGTTGAGTAACAAAGGAAAGGTCCAATGGGAAGGGAAGGCTTAGAAGATGCAATCTCATTTTTATTTTGAGGTCAGTGTGTGTGTATATATGTTTGATAGTTGGTTCTCAGCACTTTTACAAAAAAAAAGTGACATGCCTATTTCCAACTTCAAAGTATAGTATGGACACAAAGAGAGAATTTACAGAGAATATGAAGGTATGACACAAGGGGGAATTTTGCTTGTCAAGAATGTAAAAAACAAAGATTCCAATCTAGGAGTATGTTTATAAGAGGTTGTTAAACTTAGAGGTCAATTTGTCAAAAATAAAAGTTGGGTAGTAAATTTCTCAAGAGATTTTTCAAACTAGTTTTTAGGTACTAGATAGATATGATCTAAAATAGTCTTTTGAGCCTCTGAAAAGAAAGCAACCCTTGGGCAGAGCAAAAATTTTGTATTAAACCTCACTCATGACATGAAAGGAAAACCTTAGGTTAAACATTAAGGAAACTTGTATAGCCAACAGTACCTGATCACTGCAGTCCGTCTGGGTTCAGAATAGGCTAGCTATACTATGCTCAAACCAGTTGAAGGACTAAGTACAGTATTACAGCCATCAGTTGTTTAAGCCAAGTATCAACCAATCCTTTCAAATGGTTTCTAGCCATGAATGTGGCTCGATACAGAGAAAAGTGGCCCAAAGAGCCTTTCATATTTCCTTCTTGCAGCTTTTTACTAACACCCAAGAAGGGTTAGAAAAGGAGCCCATCTTCCCAAAAGCAAAGACATGACTTGAACTTGAGATATTTGAGTTTATTTGGAGTTTGAGGGCATATAAATCTCCGTTTCCACCAAGACACTCACAATTGGCATTCATGTGGAGAATAGCTTTTGCTAGTTGGAAAAGTGGTAGAGAAAGACTTGGCTAAAAATTCTTTCTCAAGGTCAACTGATTTTTAATAAGCTTAGTGGTCTTTGTGGGTTACAAAACAAACTGATTAAAATTCATTCCCTCTCAGACCTTACCAGCTAAAGAGACTGAATTTACCAGTTGACCATCTCCTCTCTCTCTCCTAACTTCCTCTTCAGAAAATTAGAAATAAATTAAAAGAGCATTCTGGAAGGGCCAAGTGGGTGCCTGGTGGTCTTAGTAAAACCATACTCATTGGGCTGGTCCTCCCTTTTGCTGTTGGTTGGATACCAGAAAAGCTTCTTAAATGCAGAATTTTTTCATCTGATGACGCGGTGAAGACTTTTCTAAAGAAACAAGAAGAATGTCATATAAAATGGGGATGGCATTGCAGATCAGCAGAGAAAAGAGTAAGTGCTAAGATAATTGGTTACTAAAATTTAAAAAAAAAAACCTTGTAATTGAATCCCTACATCTCCCCTTAAACAAAATTATATTTAATGTTGATTAAATACGTAGATATGAAAAAAGAAAACATAAAATACTTTGGAAGAAAGTTATAGCATAATTAAAACCTTGGAGTGGGAAATAATTTTTAATAAATAACACACACTAATTCTTTAAAGCAATAACTTTTAAAAGGATTGATAAATTCACCTACATTAAAATAAATAGAAAAAATATAACAAAAGAAACATGAAAAGTGAAAAGATAAGCAATAGATTGGCAGAAGATATTTGCAAACATATAACAAACCAAAGGATAGTGTCCAGGATTTATAAAGGACTCCAAAAATTAACAAGTAAAACAACCATTAAAATGTCTAACATTAATATAACTGGGTCCCAGAAGCAAAGGAGAAAGAGATTAGGGCAAAATAAATATCTGAAGAAATAATGACCAAAAAACTTCCTAAATTTGGTCAAAAACAAATTCAGTAATCTCAACCAATCCCAATCATAATTTGATAAATTTAAAGAAAGCCCTGCTTAGACACATTGTAATCAAACTGCTGAAAACTATGAGTAAAGAACAAATATTGAAAGGAATTAGAGAAAAATGATACATTACATACAGGAGGCCAGTGATTTAAATGACAATGGAGTTCTCATTTGGAACTATGGAGGTGAGAACACACTATGATAACATCTTCAAAGAGTTAAGAGAAAAAACCTATCAACCCAGAATTTTATATCCAGCAAAAATAGTCTTCAGAAATGGAGGTAAAATAAAGATGTTTTCAGATAAGGAAAATCTAAAAGCATCACTGCTAAAAACCTACACTACAAGAAAATGCTGAAGGAAGTTCCTTAAGTTATAAGAACAAAGTGCTCGAGTAAATCTTCATTTTCAGGAAATATTAGAGCATCAGTCATGGTAAATGATAGATATCTGATATATAATCCAGGCTGCAACCAGAGAAATATAGAGATAGAAAGAGTGGGGAGGAGAGGATCATCACAAAGCATTGGCGTATACACTTATGGGTCCTGGCAGGTGATCAAGAAGGGAAGAGAATGAGTAGGCTACAACCTCCCAGGTTTGGAGTCTCTGAGCTCAGGAAAAACCTAAACCCTCCTGGAAAGGCCTAACCCAGAATAATGTTGCTTTTGATTAAAGTCAACTGGCTATATTAGGGACTTTAATTATAGCTACAAAATCCCTTTATATCAGCCTTTAGATCAGGGTTTGACTGGATAACTGAACTGTAGTTTGACCTACCCAAACTAACATATCAAAAAGCCATCACATCTAGGTAAGCATAAAACACCATTTTATTTCCTCTTCAGCCCTTTAAAACACCTATATTGGTGGGGCTTTCCATGTATATAGATGTAATACATATGACACTGTAATATAAAGAATGGTGGGTATGAAATAAAGGGACCTATAGGGTTGACATTTTCTATATGTTGCATGAGTGGCAATATTAACTCTTAGTCAACTATGGATTTATATATTTTACAAAGATCTAAAACAACCACTAACAATATACAGTAATGTAGAGTTTTAATTTTAGGCTGATTGGTGCATACAAGAAGTATGCATTGCACCTTCATGAATGCCTGAAATATTTGTGATTTTAAAATTTAGCAAGGCCCTGGAGTCTCAAATATGGCTGCTAGGCAAAAGATGGAGGCTTCAGTCATAATGAGGGAACAGACGCCCTTGCTGAATGCCCTCAGCTGTTTTTGACTTCTGGAGGGGCGGGCCGTGATTACAGCTGCGATTAGGTGACTCACTGTAATTATGTTTTGTTGAAATTGAATTTATTGAAGCATGAATCATTCTGCCCAAGTCCTACCTAATTGCTCCAAACACTGTGGATGGGAAGGACGGCGGAGGAGTTTCCCGTGGAGGTCATTACAGAATGGATGTGCACGTGCGTGTTCACGCCTGCACACACACGCGCCACACACACACCTTGCAAAGAAAGCCAGCAGCGCTGCCTCCTCCTCCGTGGTAATGTGACGTTGGCAGGGAACGTTTGTAGGTTTCCCTGTGGTTTTCTTCTGCTTCCCATGCCCCTCCTTGTATTTATGAGCAACTCACTATTTGGCTGCTTGGCTCGCTGGGGGTCTCTGTGTCTCAGACTGGCCCCTCTCTGGCTGTTGTCTGGTTCTTCAAAGCTGCTGATGGGCAGATTGTATCCCTCTTCTTCCAGCTCAGACCCCCCACTTCTCAGTGGGTATCTTGGTATCTGAGGGAAGCCCTTGGAGCTGTGCCCCAGCTGCAGAACTGTAATTTAAATCCACATGGGCGCCTAGGGAGGCAAACAGTGAGCCCATGGTGAGTGCGGTGGGAACCCCTGCAGCCTCCAGCTCTGCAGCTGGTGTACAGGGAGGAGTGGTGGTACAGACAGCTTTGGGTTCTTAAACACTGTGAGTCACCGAAAGTCTCACACTAGCAAAAAGTTTAGAGCCTTTCTCCTACCTCCTGACTGTGAAGATCAGTTCACCTCAATTCATTTGTTCATTGTTTGTTTATCTTCACGTCATACAAATCAAACAAATGAAATGGGCTAGCAGGCTGTGTGTAGGCATGACTGAGAACTAACTGACAAACAGTGCTTCCTCTAGAATAAGTTGAAGAGACAAACTCCATCAACATGATAACAATGAGAGCAAACACTTTTACACCACTTGCTAGGAACCAGGCACTGTTCAACCACATTTTAATTCATTGGCACTTGACCTCAACTCAGTGGAGTGGGTGTCTTTACTAGCAGCACTTTGCACATGAGGAAACTGAGGCACAGAAAGGTTAAGTAGCCTGCTCATATTAACTTAGCTGGCAAGTGGAGGAGGTCAGACTCTAACTCAGATTGTCTAGTCCCAGATTCTTCACCGCTCCCCTGCATGCTTTGCACATGACAGACACCATGTGGGGTGCTTCACCAAATCATCTGATAAGCTTCAAAGCAATGCACATTTGACAGATGAGAAAACTAAGGCTGAGAGAGGCAACATAAGTTGCGACGATGACACAAACAGTAAGTACAATAGTCAAATCTGGAGGTTTGTGTTCAAATGTCCTGCCAGCTGTGTAAGCCAAAGAGGAGAAATACACAAGGCAGATTGGTCACGACAGACAGCTGATGGCAGCAAAGCTGTGTTCCATCCAACTGCTCACTGGAAGGTGCTCCGGGCAGGCTCCCAGGCTCCCTCATCTGCCTCTGTTTCAAAGGTTTGATCACGGGAGTCTTTCTAAATACTCTATCTTCTCTTGCAACCATCTCCTAAATGTCATTCTTAAACACAATAGTGAAATTGGCATTTTAAAAATTCATTGCCTAATTCTTTTAAATCTTGAATTTCTACTTATTAGAGTCAACTATTAAAGAGTAAGTGCTCCAGGGAGAAGTTAACATTTAAAACCTCTGTTGACAAACTTTGGGGAGAACTGGCTGACTGGTAACTGACCTCTGGGTATAGATTCACAGCAGACATTTGGAGACTCAAAGAGGCAGCAGGGAATGGCAGTGAGGTCAGAGACAGGCTTCACCACCTTACTACTCACTGCCCAGTTATCCTGGGAACAAGTCTGCACTCTTGTTCTCATTCTGGTTTGTTGCCTCTGAAAACACCACTGACTTGAAGCTGACAGACAAGCAGTAACGCCAGAGATCCTTGCAGATATGAATGTCAGAGTGTCAAGGGCTCAAGATCCAGCTCATTTTACAGACCAGAAAACTGAGACCTCAATGGCTACATGATTGTCTATGGTTACACAGCTGGACAGAATCACAGCCAGTAATAAAACTCAGAAATAAGGTCCTGAGAAAATCAACAGCCCTGGACAGCTAAAGGAACAGGCACCCATCCAGTCCTCTGACTTTCTCTGTTCAATATACATTCCTCTGCTTTAATATCCATAACTGGAACTCAATGGGGTCTTGTTTAAGCAGTCAATTTAAAGTGATGAGTGAGTCTTTCACCTGGAAAGTAAAGCTGGGACCAGAATATTAACAACACAGAAATTACCAAACACTCTGTATAGGTAGATTTTATAAAAATCTATAAGTTTGTTGGTGTGATGAAGGTCTAAAATGAATATTTTTGTCATTGCTTTTAAAATTAAAGTTAAAGAAAGAAAGCATAGTCATATGTTTCAGTGAATGGATAAAAATAAAGAAAATTCCAAGGAACAAAGGAGAATAAAAATTCAGGGGAAGTAAGGAGTCAGGAATGGAGGTGACCAAAAAATGTAACTTGCTGTGATTTTACCTGTACTACCCTAACCACAGCAAGGGAGTTGTGTTTTTCTTAGAAAGTAGAATAAGGATTTGGGATAGCTGTATCCATATGTGATTGAAATCGCAACAGTTTTTAAACTAGCATCAGAATGTATACAGCTCCTAATCAATATGCACTACTGATATTGTTTCTCAAGGTACCATCTTTATGTAACATCACCTCATTCCCTTTCCCCATCTTCAGTAATGACACCTCAGTCTGCCCAGTAGCTGGCTTATAACTTGAAAGTACCTTCTTTCTTCCTCACCCTTCACCCATATCTATTCTGTATCGAAACCCTGCCAACACCACAGTGGGTGGCTGAACATGACCACAGTAGATTCAGATGTGATCAGTGTGTTACTGCAATACACCAAGTTTAACCTAAGAAAATCCAATCCACGTGCAAATGAGAACAATAAATTCCCATCCTTACTTTTCATCATGTAAGTTGGAAAAACAAATTAGATCGGTTAAACCGGTTATTCCCATCTGGTTGTCATAGGACATGCAGCCTCAGCAAAGTTTTCTTGGACTTCATCGTCCCTCCAGCTCCACAGTGCTTTCCCTCTCTCCCATTTCTTCACTACCAGATGCCTGAAGTCATCTTCAATTTATCTCCATCATCCCCTGTCTTCCTCTCTCTTCAACTACTATGACCTAACTCATTTAGATTTAGATCCAGGGAAATTGAGCCACATTTTCACCATTTGTTGGTCTCACCTGAAACCAACAAATAGTCATTAACACGCTACCACATATAAACAGGAGACAAAGTAAATACTTTTCATCTAAATATTTGAGACATTGGTAAACACAAAATTTCTTCACCTCATGAGGACATGTATTTGACCAGACCTTAAGTAAGAGAAGATGGATTGAGGAAGCTTCGTATATATTTTTGGAAAAAGATTGCCAAAACATTACTACTAGGCCATCTGGGAATTTAGAGTTATCTATACCAGAGACTAGAACATAAAAAACTTGAATTCCAGAACATCAGGCATCACTCTCCATGCACCTATCAGCATGTATGCACAGATGATCACCCCAGGGAGAGGGGGCTTGGGCAGCTGGCTGGATTTACTGAGACATCTTTAACTATTTTTTTAATGTTTGGGAGTTTGGCAAATAAATGCATTGTGCCTCAAGCACCTTTTCCCCTTCATTTAAAACCCATGTGTATTGGAGAGGAAATTTAATCCTTATGTTCCTTATTCACTTACACTTAACCCAACAAAATCCAACTTGGTGGGAACTGTTAGAGGCCCACGAGCCTTCTGAACCTTGTGTAATAAACCACCTGAAGCCGTCTTTTCTTCAAATCTCAGAAACTACAGTAAGAAACTATTTTCAGTGACCTTAGTCAGGGGAGCAAGACAAGATTTTGATTTTGCCCTCAGATTTCACAACAGCCAACAAATTCTAACTTTGGCCAGACACATTGCTACACCTTATATTTAGTTCTTGCCAATCACCTGAAACACAGGGACCACCGTTTTGTGAAAAGTCAAGAAAAATGGACTGAGATCCAGCTCCACTATGTGCTGAGCACTGTGTGGGGCTCAGGCGCTGGATCCAAGTGCCCTCACCAGTGCCTTTCCCCCTCTGGATCCATGAGAGGCTCTCTTTCCCTCTGCTACAGTCTAAGTGTATTGGACATATTATTCATTTGTAAAGACTGGTGAAGAATGGTGGAGAAGAGAAAAATGTTGGGAAATAGAATCCTATACAGGCAAACAGAGCCTGATAACCTAAACACTGATGGCGGGGATTATGGGGACATTTGTGGGGTATGATCAAAATTCACACGGTCCATATGTGTGAACACCCATAGTTTTCTTTTTACACTACTTCAACCCTGATGTGGAAATTAAGATTGCTTTTTGCCAACTCAATTACCTACTCCAGTCATCAGTAGATGAAAGAAGAGTCATAACTAATATGAAAGCAATTATTATCCAAATTTGGCTTTTGATTATTCTGTAACAATCATCGGTAAATTCAAACGTCTAATTTCTTCTTTGCCTGGGCCTGAGTCTTACCAACATGTGGGAGACAGAGACAGAAAACAATTTATTTCTAGTGCACCTGCCCCTGGTTTCTTGCGTTGGGCAAGATACCAGGATAAATGCTAAGATAAAATGCCAGGTGATCCTGACCTGTTCACAGATACCCCGTTCACAGATAATCAGGCTCTAACTGTTCCCACTGCAGCACCAGCCAGGTCTTAGAATTTCCTGACTCGTGTCTTCCACCTTCCCCACCTGGTGTTTCATTAAGATCAGAGTGCTCGTAAACACCATTCCTGAAGCTCACATTTCCCCCACACCCCTCAAGGCACACTATGTCTTTCCCTTGAGTCCCACAACTCACAGCATATGGAGGGGAAAGAAGGGCATAAGGGTGTTCTTCCACCTTTCCATTGAGACCACTGTGTTACTTGTGCCATTTCCTTTCATCCAGAACCCTACTCTGGACTACTGAGCTATTCAACGTTCACTAATTTTGACTTGTGAAAGTATACTTTCCAACAAAACAGTGGTTTTTATCGTTTCTCCCTGGTCTCTGAGCAACATACACCATCAAAAGAGAAAGGCCTGATCCTTCTCTTGTCAATTCAGTCCCAAAATGGAAAAAAATATTAATAATTTATTTCTCCAGAAAGAGAAATAAAAATTAGGTTAAAGGAGAGAATTCCTGAGTTGAAAGAGACAACCTATCTGACTAGAATGAAAATAGGCTACGATGCGGCCAAGTACATGAAATCCCACCACATTGTCCCTGACATGAATTGTTCAGTCTGGATGGCCTCCAGCCTGGGGAGTTGTCATATATGGGGTGCTTCAGGCTTTGAAATTAGACTGACCTGTGCTCAAATCACAGTCCTGCATTTTTACTAGCTGTATCACTCATCTTTAAGAGCAATAGGGATTACCACCTACAAAAGAGGAATAACACCTTCTTCACGGGGTTGACATGAAGACTGAATGGAATCTGTACTTAAAGTGTAGAGTTGGTAAAGAGTGGAAGGTAGTGGAATGGTGGCTGTGAAATATCTAGCCCACACACCTTGCTGTTTTTCCAGGAATTTTCACTGGTTGCTCTTTCAAGTTAAAGACTGAAAGTTACTGTTACTGTCAAATGTTACCTAAAAGAAATGACTGAACTTTTTCAGTGAATGTCTTCTTCAGACATATTAGCATGTCAGCCTTTCTTTCTAATATGATAAGGACATGAGATAGATAGGTTTTAATGACTAGAAGAAAAGTGGGGGAAATGGAACACGAGATGCTGCTGTTAAAAGGTAAACTAAAGCACCTTGGCTGCTGTGGCTCAGTGGATTAAGTGCTGGCCTGCAAACCAAAGGGTTGCAGATTCAATTCCCAGTGGGGGCACTTGCCTGGGTTGCAGGCCAGGTATGTGTGAGGCAACCAAACATTGATGTTTCTCTCCCTCTCTTTCTCCCTCCCTTTTCCTCTCTCTAGGAATAAATAGATAAAATATCCTTTAAAAAGATAAACTAAAGCATAATAAATTTTTAAGAGTGTACATGAGAAAAAACTGATTTGAATTGGACGACCATAGGTGGTTAAAAGTGCTTAACCAACAGGAGCTGGAGGAAAGACTTTAATAGAAGAAACTCAGAAGCAACACATAGCTATAACACAAGCCATTGCATTATTTGGGAATTCATAACTATTTGATTATTTGTGATTGGTTCTCCCCAGTTTTTGATTTCTTATCCTTGAGGTACTACAGGCTTAGCTTTTGTTTGCTCACATAGTCTACTAAGGCGTTAAAGCCACCTCTGTCTAATGACCTCCTCATTTAGTTACTTTTAACACTTGGAAAACAAATTCAAATGGGTGCTCGTTATTGAGGTTCCAGGAAGTCAGGATGCCCAGTGACAATGGGGAGCCTGAGCAAAGGGCAATGGCAGAAGGGATGAGAAACACTGCACAAGGAAAACTTTCACAATTGTGCCTGGGATCCCACATGAAGTTCTGCCGCCATCAATTTGTGCTTCCATCACTGATATATCACCTCCCCCATGTCAGCAGATGCCTTCTTGAGCCACTCTTCCAAGATTCTAGTTTCTTCACGTGGTTCTTCCCAGCAATGTGTATAGTAGGAGTAGAATAAATGGGGGCTCTAGACCTCTGTAGACCCACAGACAACATTCCCAGCCCTTACCAAGCAGGGTCTTTATACTGCTCTTTTATGACAAATATAGAGCAGTAGAGTCCCTGCTCAGAAACCTCAGACTGGTCACAGAATATAAAATAACTACTTAAACCACCCTACCTAAATGATGAACATTGCCACACACACCTGCCTCATCAGGAAGGGGAAAGGAGTCAATGGGATTCTGGCAGCACAGGGAGATTAAAGGGTTTGGATAAGTGCTACCTTAGTGATTGTTTTCTGATAAATTTGCAGACCACATCAAAGTTCCCTTACTGCTAGGCTAGAAGTTTTCCACCCACAGGTGCATTGGTTTTATGAGAAAGTTATTTGATGGGGGACCCACGCATTTCGTAATGGTCTTCCATTCTGTGAAGAATTGATTTATATAAGATGGCATCAAGCTATTCTTCAGGACTGTTGAGAACAAAAGGAGTGTGCTGAGACTGACTATGAAAATGAACATATTTTAAAATGGCAATTATAAAGTCTGAAAGAGAGGGAGAGTGTGACAACATGCAAGTTCTTGTTGCATGTTTTTCTTTCCTATATCTTATAAGATCTAAGGATATGAGAAATAAAAGAATAAGGGAAGAAAACTCTTCATCTAGTCTTCCTGAAAAGAATGCTGATTTGAAAAAGGTTTTTCTTGGAGTACAGTAAGGATACTGTGGTTGGACAGTGGGTAGGAGAACTTTGAGAAGATGTTAAAACTAGGGCCATATTGGTCTCCCCAAAATTTCAGTTTTCTTGGCCAAAATTATTTCTTTATTTTCTTTTGACTTAGAAGTATTGAAGGAGAAACTTTGATTTCCTATACTGAGGCCCAAGTAGGTTCCCATTGACCACTGACCTTAATTAAGTTGTATTGAAGTCCAGTTACCATTCTACAGTGAGTTATTTACCATTCACCCCTGCTCCATTCCCTTTTCTGCCATTTATGTCAGTCCTGCTCTCTGGCCATCTGATGCCCACAGATTGCTTATTCAGGTTCCTTTTGCAGCTGGTCTTAGATGGTTTGGATTTGGCCAATGGAAGACACACGAGGATATTAAAAGTTAGAGAGTTGATGTCAGTGAAATGGTAAGGTAAGGCCTTCCAAAAAATGTCCCCCCCTTCTGAAAAGCAACAAAAAAGTTGCAAAAAGTATCACAATTAGTTTTATCACAACTCTGAAAAATAATCAAAGGCTCATAGCAACCCAGTAGCTTCTATTGAAGAAAAATGGCTGAATCTCAGTGAGAGCCTAGTCCTATCCCCACTCTCCTATCTTAGCCTTGAAAAACAGCATCCTGCATTCTGAACGCTGACAGAGGAGAATAAAACTGGAGCTCGTTCAGACTCATTCCCAAAGAACAGTAACTCTTTGACCTGTCTCATGGTTCTCTAGTAGACCCCCATCAAAACACTTCTTTTCACTCAAAAGTCTTTCCTTCTCTCTGGGTGCCTCAACTTCTTTGTTTCCTTAATCCTTCTGACACTTACTGAAGCAGTCCCGTCAGGAGTCTCGGGCCATCCCAGTGGCTTCTCTTCCCTCGTAGGACCTGGCTGGTACTGATAATGAAGCCATATTTTTGTCGCTTCAGTAATCTGGAATGGGCTCCTATGGAGGATGGATAGGATGAAAGGATTCTTGAGGCATACTGATGTTTTCCAGTATTCTATTCTCAGCCCCATTGTCTTCCCATTCTCTACTCTCTGGGGAAATTTCTTCTCCCACAGTGGCTTCAGCTCTCTGTACCTATCACTGCTCAGCTTAGAATTTCTGTCTCTAATCAATTCCTGACTTTTAGATAGACCTTTCTAATTGTATAATTAAGGTTTCCCATGAATATTTTACAGATATCTCAACACGGCATGCACACTTAGCAATATTAGTGGATGGCACCAACATCTATCCATTAACTCAAATTAGATACCTCAACATTATCTTCGAGTCCACGCTCTTTCTCATTGTCCAAATAGGCCTCAAATCCCGCTTATACTTTGAAGATGTTTAGGAGGAGTAGGCCTTCAATTTCTGTTTTTATCATCTTAAGTTCCTACTTCTACATAACCTCTCTACTACCAGTTTTTTCTTTGTAGGACTTGTTCTTACATATCCACAATAATATGATCACTCTCGAGAAATTTAACATTGACGTTATAATATTATCTAATTTACAGTCAACATTCAAATTTTCCCAATTAACCTAATAATATCATTAATGGTTAATTTGTTTCAATCAAAGGTCAAATCTAGTATCACAGATTATAGTTGGTTGCCATGTCCCTTTATTCTTCATTAACAGTTCCCTCACTTCTTTTTTCTTTCATGAGGGAGATTTTGTAACACCCTGGCAAGATCTTCGGTAACCAGTCCCATAAATATAGATTTTTATGATTGTTTTTTCATATTTAAATTCTGAGTTGACACATTTGGCAAGAATATAACATAGATAGTGTTGTATTTTTCTCAGGGAATCATATCAGGAAATAATATAATGTCAGATTATCCCATTGTGGGTAACACAGTTTGATGACTGGTTAGGATGATGTCCAACCGATATTTTACAAAATAGAAAAACTTTATTTTGCCATTGGTAAGTAACTTGTGAGGTTAAACTTTAAGACTGAATTAATACCTTGTTACTCAAGAATCTTTCACCAAATGATTTTAGTATCCATTGTTGATACTTCCCTGAATCATTAAAAAACCTTATTTTCTAATTCTATCATTTGTTCTACACTTCACTAGCATCTTTTTAAAAGAACTCTTCTTCATCCTCCTACCTCATTTTGTTTTATCTCAGTTTGTTTGTTTTTTAATATCACTATTTTTAATTCAACCCAATGAAAGACATTATTATAATTATTGTTTTGATGCTGAATGTTTTCCTTATTCAGCCAGTGGTTACTACTTCAAGCTGGCTCCTGTGTTCATTTGGTATGTTTCCATTGGTTTTTTTAACCTTTTTTGTGTGTGCTTTCTAAAACAATATGATATTCCAGATTCAACTTATACTTTTCTTCCCTCATACCTAATTAAACAGAGCTAGGAAATGTAAGTTTAAATTGTGTTTATTCTGATCCCTTCAAAGCCAAAGCAGAGAGCTCTTCATCTCCTCCCATTCTGTGTCTGTATGTCCCTTCTCTCATGATAAAAACCCTGGCTCCTAATAGCATCCAATGTGGACTCATTTCCCCTGTCCTCCAATCTCACACAAAGGAGCATGGGAATTGCTCTACCAATACCACGACCTATAAAACACCTACCAAGTAAAATCTAAACTTTTTGCAAATATTTTTTGCCATTAGGCTATATGCCACAAAGCATGTGCAGCCAGAGTTCTGTGCTCAGTTTGTTTGGTTAATTCTTTCTTTTCTGTTATCAGTTGCTTATACAATAGGATTCATTTTCTCTTCTTGTTCAATTGGTGGGGGTGGGGGGTTGGGGGGAGGGAAGTTGCTCTTGTTGATTTAACCCTTATTTTGAATATTCATAACATTGTCATGACTTAGGAGTCAAAACAACTTAAAAAGGTATGCCACTGCTTCCTCATCCCCTCTACTCTTTTCTCGTTTCCACCCTACACCTGTCATACAGGCAACCTTTTCATTAGCTTTGGCTTTTTCTTCCCATGTTTCTTTTCTCAAAAAGAAATGTGTGTGTGTGCTCTTCATTCTTATTTTCTCTCCTTTATTACATAGCAACTAGCCTACTATACGTACTCTTTTTCACTTTGTATTTTTTACTTGAAACATATCCCAGAAATAACTAAACAACTAACAGAGATCTTCCCCCATTTTTTGTAGTTGAATAGTTACTCTGATGTGAAGATGTACCATACCAATTTAACATTTTATGCATTGGTGTTCATGTTGTTTTCATTACTTTACTTTTACAAATAATAGTTTGATGAATAACCTTGTGCACATTTGTTCTGTGTTTGAAGGCTAGCTACAGGGTGAAGTTCCAGGGATCGGACTGCTGGGTCAAAGGGTAAATGCTGAACAATGCTTTTGAAATTGCTGTATTTTCCTTTAAATAGATTCAATGATTTAACTTTTACCAGCAGTGTATGTGCCTGCAGTATAGGCTGAAATTCATCCACCAAAATTCATATGTGGAAGTCTCGATCCCTGGTTCCTCCTCAGAATGTGACTGTAGTTGGAGATCAGACCTTTAAAGAGATGGTAAAGTTAAAGTGAGGCTGTTTGGGTAATCCCTAATCCAATCTGATTAGCGCCATAAGTGGAGAAAATTTGGATACACAGATACCAGAGGTGCACATGTACCAAGGAAAACCATGCAGTGAGGAGGCAGCCCTCAGCCAGCAAAGGTAAGAGGCCTCTGAGGAAATCAAACCTACCAACACCTTGATCTGGGACTCCCAAGCTCAAGAACTGTAAGGATTTTTTTTTTCTGCACAAAGCCTCAGTTTATTTTTCAGTTGCAAATAAATTTATGTTGCTTAAGCCACCCAGTTTGTGATGTTTCATTATGGCAGCCCTAGCAGGCTAATACAGTCTGTTTCTCCACAGCCTCACCAACAGGGTGTTGTTAAATTGGTTAATCTTTTCAATTTGAGCTGTGAAAAAAAAGTAGGTTTAATCTGCATTACTTTCATTAAGAATGCAGTTGAGCATCATTTCATGTGCTTAAGGATTAGTTTTCCATGGTTTTGTGGAAATTGATTTTTGGTTTATTTCTTAATTTTTTTAAATACTTTATAAAATAAAGCGATAACCACTTACTTCTCCTACATTATATTGCAAATATTTTCTCACAATGGGCACTTTTTATATGATTCTGCTTATTTTTTCACCAAGAAATTCTTTCTTAATTTTGTGTAGTACAATGTATCAATCATTTCTGCATATGGATTTTGAGTCATATTAAGAAAACATTTTTTCACACTCAAGTTACAAAACACTCGCCCATGTTTTCTTCTAGTATTTTCAAGATTTGTTTATTTTGTGTTTTTACATTTCTATCTCTCACTCTTTTAGAGTTTTTAGTATATGGTGTGAGGTATGAATCCAGTTTTATTTTTGCTCAAATGGCTATCAGCTGTTCCAACACCATTTATTTAAAAGTCCACCTTATCTCCAGTGATTTAAATGCCACCTTTATCAAGTAATACATTTTTGTTTACACTGGAATTTCTGTCTGGACTTTCTATTCAGTTCCTCTGGTTTCTCTGTCCATGTGTCCATTCCACACTGTACTAGCCATCAAGTAGTTATGGTATGTTGCAAGATCAAGGATGATCATTTTCCTTCATTGCTTCTTCCTTACCCCTGCCCGAGACTTCCTGGCCATCCTTATATGCTTATTTTTGACATGACTTTAAAATCAACTTATTTATATCCAGGAACAAAATTGTTGGCATTTTTCTTGCAATTGGGTTAAATTTAGTTATTAACTTGAGAAGAATTGACATCTGAATTACGTTGAGTACTTAGAACAACAAATGCCTTTTTACTTGCTCACATATACTTCTGTGTCTTTCAAGGGCATTTTGAAATTTTACTCATTTGGATTTTGCATATCTTTTTAAGTTTCACCTTTTTTTTGCAATTATAAATGAGTTTTTCCTATTACATTGTATTCCTATGAATAAGGTGAATTACATTAATGAGTTTCCTCATACTGAAATTCTTTGTATTCCTGATCTTTAGTATCTAAGTTTTATTTTATTTAGGTAGTTTGGGATTCTTTCCACTACAGTTTAAGTTCTGTATCAATATTTGTAAGAGAAATTCATCCTATAGTTTCCTACACACTACATTATTATCATTATGATTATTAATTTACTAAAGTTACGCATCAACTTTACACTTACTTCTTAAAAATTGGAAGTTCACTTTCATTTTTTTTTATTTTCCAGAACAATTTATGGATCCTTGAGCTTATCTGCTCGTTAAAGGTTTCCGGAATTCCCCTGTGCCACAGCTGGGGCTAGTGTTTCTATCTGGTATAATTTGTTGAAAACTTTCTCCGTCTTTTTCCTCCGTGGAGAGTAGTCCGTTTAAGCTTTCTATCTTAAATGGAATCTGTTTTGATAAATTACATTTCATAGAGAATAAAATATTTCATAGTTCC
>PVIA01007958.1:0-77159 GCA_004024845.1 Tonatia bakeri
CCTCCCTCCTGTTACCACCCTCCCCCTATCTTTTATCCATGTGTCCTTTAACTTTAATCCTATAAACCCCTCCCCCTCTCCCCTGAAATCCCTCTTCTCTCTCCTCTGGTCACTCTCCACCTGACCTCTAATGCAGTGTCTTTGACTATACCCTGCTTCTTTCTTTGGGATATCTGAAATTTTTATGCCTATGTTTTCCTCTAGTACTTTTATGGTGTCATGACTTATATTTACATCTTTTATCCATCTTGCGTTTATTTTGGTGTATGGTGTAAGTTGGTGGTTTAGTTTCATATTTTTGCATGTAGCTGTCTAGATCTCCCAACACCATTTATCCCAGAGGCTATTTTTTCTCCATTATATGCTCCTGTCCTCTTTGTCAAATATTAATTGACCATAGAGACATGGGTTATTCCTGGGCTCACTATTCTGTTCCATTGATCTATGCATCTGTCCTTATGCCAGTACCAGACTGTTTTGATTACAGTCACCTTGTAATATAGTTTGATATCGGATATTGTGATCCCTCCTATTTTGTTCTTTCTCAAAATTGCTGTGGCTATTTGGGGTTGTTTGTGGTTCCATATAAATTTTTGTAATGTTTGAAATGTTTTGAAATGTCAAGTGAAAAGATATAATAACATTAATAATTTTTACTACTTCATCAAGCATATTGTGAACCTTTGCTTCCTTTCTTACTGTGCATATGTGGTGGCAAAGAACACAATGACTACTAGTTAGTCTGCTGCCACTGCCTCGATTTGTACTAAGGCACCAGCAGTTTTATTCTCTGTTGCTTTTGAACCCTCAGGACAAATATCAATGTAGTCAGAAGTCAAATAATGTCTTAGGATTCTTTTGAAATTAGTTTTGGCCTTGTGAACCCTCTGAAAGTATTTCGGAGATGGCCAGGATCTGCACTGTGAAGACTACTGGGGTAAATTTTCATATTACAAGAGATTCTCGTCTAGTAATACTGTTACAGAACCCTTCCTGTGCTGCTCTGGAACAGCTATGGGGTTTGATTGCTTGCCACCAAGAAGCACAACTCCCAATGCAAGAGTTTGGTGAAAAAGGAAAAGTGATGTTTATGTAAAAGTTATACAGATTCAGAATAATGGTGGATTTCTGCTATTAGTCCTACTCCCTCTAAAATATCCAAAAACACATAACCCCAGCTCCCTTTGCCAAACCAGGCCAGTTTCAGAACACTCCAGACAGAGTTACTCTCTTTCAGAAAAGCAGAAGCCTGTAGCTCAGCATTTGGGGTCACAGCTCAGCATTCCAGGCATCTCTCCCAAATCTATGCTTGGTTGGGTAGGTCTCTGCAATTCCCAGCTTCATTAGCTCTGCTGCCATGTTCTCTAGGCAGGTTTCCCAGCCTCTACTCCAAAATGCATGGCATCTCCTTACTCCAAACTGTGTGGCACCTCCTTAGACACCAGACCTCATGGCCGATGCAGGGTGGAGGGGGACTTCTATGCCCTTTTAAACCTCTGGCTGCCACTCACGGCTACTACTCTACTTTCCCTCCTTCGTGGTGGACCAGCACTTATTTTGAATGCTGACCTGGAGCTTCCTATGTGACCTCATATTCTGCACTATACATTCTACACTATGCAGACCTTTTACCTGGCTGGCAGTCTGCTTCCCTTCAGGAAGGACATAGCTATCCATTTGCCATTGCTATGAAAATTAACTTAAGCTATATCATCCTCTCTCCCTTCCCCCAACCAAGGGCTGTGGGAATATCTCCTGTATTTTGGGGACCCCTTGCTTTGCACCCTGTTATAATACTCCTCTCTCTCATGGAGGGTAGGAAAGCCAAAATACTCTTTACAGATTTCTGGAAAATCCCCATTCCATCCTAATAGTCCTTTTATACCAGCTGGGAAGGGGTAGTACTGGAATAGTAGCTGATAGTAGGATTGTCCCTGAAGAGACTGTTTGGACCTCAAGGACACTGAATATCTCTTTTCTCAAGTTTCAGATCACTCTATATTCAGTTCAAAAGGCTCTGAAGTTTGCAGTGGGGTTGAAGTTACAAATGAAAGTTCTATTTTAAAGAGAATTTCTGGTCCTGCTTTTAGCATGAGTTAAATGCCACCCCAAATCACCATGTTGCTTTAAAAATCAGTATATCAATCAGGAAGCAATTTGGAAAATGCTTTATAACCCATTGTTAACTCTATTCAGAAGGCCAGATGTGCTCCTGAAGAACTGAAACTGCAAAGTGGTCCAAGTAAACAGCACTTGAAAGCCTGCAAGTATCCCGAGCTCCTCTAAGAGCAGTTGTGACCTTTGTTTTAGTTCCTGTGCTTGGCTTTCTGACAAAAAAGTTGTCACTGACGGACAGAGAAGGACTGGGAGAAATGTTGGATGTACTTTATGGTGGCAGTTTCAAGCAGGAAAAGCTGCTTCACACATTCGGATCCTTCAGGGAAGCAGTAGGGTTATGTACCCAATATATAGGTTCATGTTCTGCTCTCTAACTTTCTTGCTATGTGATTTTGGACAGGTTAAGTATTTTGAGGCTCATTTCAATCTCTTGTGAAATGTAGATAATAAAGGTACTTAGTATTGATTATGGGTATCAAATAATCTAATGGTGTATGTTTAGGTTTAGTTTGCAACATACCATTTAAATTTTAAATCCAATACAATCATTAACTTAGATGGCTTTCAGGGTAAGTGTGAGGGCAGCATGACAGTGAGGAGCAGGGTCCAGGAGGGAGAGTCAGACCCACTGGCCGTGATACCTTCCTTGCCCCTCATCTCTGTCCCACACTCTAAGCTGAGACTTGGCAGCTTCTGTCTGTGTGACCCTGGGGATGGTTTCAATATATTTTCATAGTGCGTTCTGGAGACCATCTGCACCAGAATCATCTGGGGTTCTGTAGGGTAAAATATGTAGGGTATACTCCCCTTCGGTCAGATTCCTGGCCCTCCCCTCCAGATCCACTCACTGATGCTGGAGTCAAATAGTTTTTATTCCCTTTCTTTTCATTGATTTTATTGGGATGACATTGGTTAACAAAATTATATAGGTTTCAGGTGCACAATTCCACAACCAAGCATCTGTACACTCTATTGTGTGTTCATCCCAAGTCAAGTCTCCATCCATCACCATTTATTCTCCCTTTATTCTCCTTTACCACCCTCCACTCCACCTCCCCATGACAGACCCACTCTGTTGTTCGTGTCCATGAGTTTCTCTCTTTTTCTCAATCCCTCCACCCTCCCAAACCCCAAATAACAGCTGTCTGCCTACTCTCTGTAAGTCTATCTAAATTTTGCTTAATAGTTTATTTTGTTCATTAGCTTCCACATATGAGTGAAATAATGAGGTACTTGTCTTTCTCTGACTGGCTTATTTCACTTAGCATAATGTTCTCCAGGTCCACTCATGCTGTCACAAAGGGTAAAATTTTCTTCTTCTTCTTTTTTTTTTTTACAACCAAGTAGTATTTTATTGTGTAAATGTACCATAGCTTTTTTTAAATCTGCTCATCTACTGATGGACATATGGGCTGCTTCCAAATCTTGGCTATTTTAGTAATGCTGCTATGAACATAGGGGCACATATATTCTTTCAAATTAGTGTTTTTGGTTTCTTTGCATAGATTCCCAAAAGTAGAACCACTGGTTCATAAGACAATTTCATTTTTAATATTTTGAGGTATCTCCATACTGCTTTCCAAAGTGGCTGCCCCAATCTGCATCCCTACCAACAGTATATGAGTGTTCCTTTTCTCCATACCTAACCAGCACTTGTTTGCTGACTTATTGATGGTAGCCCGCCATTTTGACAAGTATGAGGTGATATCTCATTGTCATTTTCATTTGCATTTCTCTTACGATTAGTGATGTTGAGCATCTTTTCATATGTCTATTGGCCATCTATATGTCTGTTTGGAGAAGTGTCTATTCAGTCCCTCAGCCCATTTTTTAATTGGCTTGTTTAGGGTTTTTCTTTTTCTTTCTTTTCTTTTTTTTTTGAGTTGAGCTTTGTAAGTTCTTTATAAATTTTGGATATTAACCTTTTATCAGAAGTATCATTGGCAAATATGTTCTTCCATTCTGTGGGTTGTATTTTCATTTTATTGATGGTTTCTTTTGCTGTGCAAAAACTTTTTAGTTTGGTGTAGCCCCATTTGTTTATTTTTCCTTTTGTTTCCTCAGGGTGATAAATGAGAAAAAAATATTACCACAAGAAACACCTGATGGTGAGCAATGGGGAAAAGGTGGGACAATTGTAACTGAAAAACAATAAAAAAAGATGTCTGAGATTTTACTGCCTATATTTTCTTCTAGGATTTTTGTGGTTTCAAGTCTAATATTTTAAGCTTTTAATTCATTTTGAGTTTATTGTTGGTATGGTGTAAGAAAGTGCTCTTTTTCTTTGCATGTATCTATCCAATTTTTGAAACACTTTATTGAATAGACTCTCTTTACCTCATTGTATGTTTTTGCCTTTCTCAAATATTAATTGATTATAAAGATGTAGGCTTATCTCTGGGCTCTCAGTTCTGTTCCATTAATCTATATGTCTGTTTTTATGGCAGTATCATGCTGTTTAGATTACTGTGGCCTTATAATATAGTTTGATATCAGAAAGCATGATTCCTCCAACTTTGTTCTTCTTTCTCAAGATTGCTGTTACTATTTGGGGTCTTCTGCGGTTCCACATAAATTTTTGGAATATTTATTCTAGTTATGTGACATATGCCATTGGTATCTTGATAGGAATTGTGTTGGATCTGTAGATTGCTTTGGGTAGAATGGACATTTTAATGTTAATTCTTCCTATCCACGAACACGGTATATGCTTCCACTTACTTGTATCTTCTTCAGTTTCTTTCTTCAATGTCTTATAATTTTCTGAGTACAGGTCTTTTATATCCTTGGTTAAATTTATTTCCAGTTACTTTATTATTTTGAAGCTATTGTAAATGGGGTTGTTTTCTTAATTCCTCTTTCTGATAGTTCATTATTGGTGTATAAAAATGCAACTGATTTCTGGATATTTTGTATCCTGCTACTTTACTGAATTCATTTATCAATTTTGGTAGTTTTTTTTTTGTTGCATCTTCAGGGTTCTCTATATACAGTATCATGTTATCTGCAAATATGACAGTTTTACTTCTTCCTTTCCAATTTGGAAGCCTTATGTATATATATTTTTTGGTCTGATTGCTGTGGCTAGAGCTTCCAGTATAGTATATTGAATAAGAGAGGTGAAAATGGACATCCCTGTTTTTTTCCTGATTTTAAGGGAAATACTTTTAGTTTTTGCCCATTGAGTATGATGTTGGCTGTGGGTTTGTCATATGTGACCTTTATTATTTTGAGGTATTTACCCTCTACACCCACTTTGCTGAGAATTTTTATCATGAACAGGAACTGGGTTTTATCAGATGCTTTTTATGCATCTATTGATATGATCATGTGATTTTATCCTTCATTTTGTTTATGTGGTGTATCATATTTATTGATTTGTGGATGTTGTCCCAACCTTGCATCCTCAGAATAAAGGCCACTTGGTCATGGTGTATGATCTTTTGAATACATTGTTGGATCCAGTATGCTAATATTTTGTTAAGGATTTTAGCATCTATGTTTATCAGGGGTTTGGGCCTATAATTTTCTTTCTTTGTAGTGTTTTCATCTAATTTTGGTATTAGGATAATGCTAGCCTTATAAAATAAGCTTGAAAATCTTCCCTCCTCTTGAATTTTTTGGAATAAGTTGAGAAGGAGAGTTGTTAATTCTTCTCAGAATATTAGGTAAAATTCAGCTGTGAAGCCGTCCAGTCCAGAGCTTTTGTTTGTTGAGAGTTCTTTGATTATTGCTTCAATTTCACTAGTTGTAATCCATTTATTCAGATTCTCTGATTCTTCCTGATTCAGTTTTAGAAGACTGTATATTTCTAGGAATTTATGCATTTCTTCCAGATTGTCTGATTTGTTGGCATATAGTTGTTCGTGATATACTTTTACAAACCTTTGTATTTCTTTGGTGTTGGTTGTTACTTTTCCTCTTTCATTTGGGTCTTCTCTCTCTCTCTCTCCCTCTCTCTCTCTCTGAGTCTGGTTAAAGGTTTGTCAATCTTATTTATCTTTTTGAAGAGCCAGCTCTTTGTTTAATTGATCTTTTCCATTGTTTTTCCAGACTCTGTTTTATTTCTGCTCTGATCTTTATTACATCCTTTTCTATTCACCTTGGGCTCTGTTTGTTGTTTCTTTCAAGCTCCTTTAAGTATGAAGTTACATTGTTTATTTGAGCTTTTTCTTGTTCCTTGAGATAGGCCTGCAGTGCTATGAATTTCCCTCTTAGGATTCCTTTCTGATGTCTCACAGATTTGGGGTTGTTGTGTTCTTATTTTCATTTGTTTCAAGGTAACTTTTGATTTCTTCCTTGATCTCATTGTTAACTCATTCATTGTTTGGTAACATGTTATATAGCTTCCATATCTTTGTGTTTTTTTAAGTTTTTGTTTCTTGTGATTGATTTCTACTTTCATACCATTGTGGTCAGAGAAGATGCTTGATATGATTTCAATATTATTATAAATAGTAGACTTCTTTTTTTGTCCTAACATGTGGTCTATCCTAGAAAAGGTTCCATGCATACTTGAAAAGATTGTAAATTTTGTTGCTTTGGGGTGAAATGCTTTGAAGATATCAACTAAATCCATTTGGTATAGTGTGTTATTTAAGGGCACTTTCTCTTTGTTGACATTCTGTCAAGATCTATTCATTGATGTAAAGGAAGTGTTAAAATCACCTACTCTGATGGTATTTCTGTCAGTCTCTCCCTTTATGTCTATCAAGATTTGCTTCACATATGTAGGTGCTCCTCTGTTGGGTGCATAAATGTTTATTAGGGTTATATCCTCTTGTTGGATTGTTTCATTATCATCATGCAGTGTCCTCTTTTGTCCCTTACCACAGCCTTGGTTTTAAAGTCTATTTTGTCAGATGTAAGTATTGATATACCAGCCTTTTCCCCCTTTCCATTTGCATGAAGTATCTTTTTCCGTCCTTTTACTTTTAGTCTGTGTGTATTTTTCATTCAGAGGTGGGACTCTTGTAGACAGCATATGTATGTGTCTTGTTTTTTTTTTAATTTATTCAGCTACCCCATGTCTTTAGATTGGAGCATTTGAAGCATTTATATGTAAAGTGATTTTTGATAGGTACATATTTATTGCCATTTTATTTTTTAACTATTTTCCTCTTTTTTCCCCCTCCTTTTTCTTAAAGCAACACTTTAACATTTGTTGCAATACTGGTTTGGAGGTCACAAAACTCCTTTCACTTTTTCTTGTCTGAGAAGCTCTTTATTTTTCCTTTAATTTTAAATGATAGCTTTTCTGGATAAAGTAGTCTTGGTTATAGGAGTTTCATTTGTCAACACTTCCTAGGTGATTCTGATGCATATTCAAACTTAAGACTAGCTGCCCAAAACTCTTTGTGACTCAAGTTCCTCATCCACAAAATACTGTGTTTTATTGGATGTTGTCAGGTCTCTTTTATTGTGCTGAAGTGATAAATTTCAAAGATGTTTTTCGTGATTTTACAAGTGTTAATTTTCAGCATGGGTGGACCTAGAGGGTATTAAGTCAAATAAGTCAGCGAAATAAGTCAGACAGAGAAAGTCAAACACCATATAATTTCACTTATGTGTGAAATCTAAAAACCAAAATAAGTTAACAAACAAAACAGAAATAAACTCATAGATATGGAGAACATACTACAGTTTGGCTGATGGGAAGATGATTGAGGAGCTGAATTAAAAAGGTGAAGGGATTAAAAAGTACAAATTGACAGTTACAAAATTGTCATGAGATTGTAAACGACTGCACAGGGAATATGTCAATAATATTGTAATAACTGTATGGTGCCAGGTGGGTACTGGACTTATTGGGGGAATCACTTTGTAAGTTATATGAATGTCTACCATGCAGTACACCTGAAACTAATATAATATTGATTGTTAGCTGTAATTATTAAAAAAAGAAACTATGCAGGTAATTAAAAAAGAGAAGTGTCGTAATTTTACCACACCTTCTTTATTTTTTTATTTAAAAAATTAAGTGCATAGATACATGGTAGAGAGAGGTCAATAAATGGAAATAACATTTATTTTCTGTAATAATTTATGCTATTTTAGAAAAGGAAATACTCACTACCTTGCTCTGGCCAAAATGTTCATTTGCTGATGAATTAATTTGAGATGCAAGGCACACGATGTAGCTAACAGAACTGGCGAATGTGCAGAAAAGGCTGTCTCATGGTTAGGTTGTTGGATAGAAGCCTCAGACATCCGTGGAAGAGCATAAGGGTACTTAGGATGGAAAGGAGCATGTAGGGAACTGCTGACAGCAGATCAGGGACTATACAAGTAGAGTTGAAGGAAACTGGATCCTAATAAATGCTTTGCTTCATCTATGGAATTGTTCTTCCTCATTATCATCACCAGATGATAGTTATGTCTTCCTTGGCATGTGGTGCCCAGCTGGACCATGCACTCAGAAAGTGATCAGTTGTCCTGAGGCAAATGTTTGTGCTGTCAGATGACTTCTATTCTCTCCTCTGAAAAGCTCCGTTTTCCTCATGTGCTGACCTGTCCTGGATTTTCTAGCTGAGTCTGAATTTTGTGTAATTTTATTCTTTTGAATAAAATGATTAATTAAATTTCTAACTAAATCTCACACAATTGTGAGATTTATAAGACTGTATATGTAAATATATGTATATTTACATATTTATAAGACCATATGTAAATATATATGTATGTGTATATATACATATATATATCTCATAAATAAATTTACAAATGAGAAAGAAGAAAGATTCCTTTGTCAGATCAGACTTTCTAAATTTTGGTTCATAAATCATGGTCATCTAAAGGTCAGGCAAAAGGCAGAAATAATGGTGCTAAAATAGGAGGTAGAACTACTTAAAAACGAACATATCACATGGATACTGGCCAGTCCCGTCAGTAAAAAACAGCATCTATTTGTAGAAGTATGTAAAAGACATCTGCTTTTAGTTGATGTTTTTTTCTAAAAGTGGTTTAGTTTGTAGAGCACTTTTTTTTTTTTAAAAGCTGGAGAGTCACTCATGGGCAAGGTAATGTTGGCAGATGGATTTATGAAAAGTAGCAGGACATATCCTACTTCCCAGTGGAATCCTTTTTCACAGCATTTCTTTTTGCTTCTCATCTTTATTTTCATGGGCAAGACGTGACCAGTCATTGTTGTTCTGAGTTCTTTTCATGCTCTTATATCCTGAACAGCATGTCAAATACTTCTTATATTTTCTTTGTTAGATCTGAACTGAGCAGTTGATAAAAGCCAAATCATTGGTTCCAGCTTCCAGCTTGAGTCAATTTGTTTTAAACAATTAAGAAATTTATTGTTTAATATAATAAAAAGTCTAAAGGGAGGACAATTTTCTGGACCTGTTGGTTTTACACAATAATTTTAATAAAGGCACCACAGTACACAGACGAACTGGGCAGGCTTTAAAGCTAGACTGTTAGATTTATGTCCCAGCTCTTCCACTTACTTGGTGTGTGACACTGAGTAGGTTACTTATCCTACTTATGCCTCATATTACTCTTTTGTAAAAACTGCATTTATTGGGGTGACATTCTTAATAAAATTACATAGGTTTCAAATTGAGTCCGATTTTGTTCCCATTTTGGTATTCTTAGAACCACTAAATATTTTTTTCTTTGGTTGGATTTTTTAGGTGACCAGGATGTCTGAATCAAAAAACTGAAATGTGTAATCTGACAAAGTATATATATGTTTCTTTATTTGTGCATTTACTTATTTAAAATGTCTTATAAATGGGGACAAACTATATCAGATTTAGT
This sequence comes from Tonatia bakeri, assembly GCA_004024845.1. Taxonomy (NCBI): domain Eukaryota; kingdom Metazoa; phylum Chordata; class Mammalia; order Chiroptera; family Phyllostomidae; genus Tonatia; species Tonatia bakeri. The sequence continues at coordinate 9,889 of PVIA01007958.1, forward strand.
TTTCAATTTAATGATTCACTTTTTTGTGTGTCCATGTTGGGTAAAAGGCCCATGTCATAATTGGTGTTGTAGGTCTTTGTTGAGGTGACTTTTGCCTGTCCCCATGGCCCCTGGGCCCTGAGACTCTGTCTGCTAATGCTACACCATACCCAGGGCACAGAAATCTAGGTGCAACTGTCATGGTCCCTTCTGCTACAGTTATTCTCTCTCTGACATCTGACCACCCACTCTCCCAGTCCCAGTGACTTTGCTAGAAATCAGAAATCAGTTCCCTTTTTCTTTTCCTTCTATCCCAAGGCTGAAAGAGTCCTTCTCACATGTAAGGGGTAGGTGTGAGATTCTGCCTCCAGATTTTTGTCCCAGATATATCTACACACCTAATTTTCTCCCCACTCTGGAACACAAGACAAAGTCTCCCTGGCCTTCTAGTCAAGATGGTGGTATAGGCAGACATGGTTCATCTCCTCCCACAAACACGTGAAAATTACAACTAAAATACATAACAACTATCACTCAGAATCATCAGAAATTGAATTGAATGGAAGTCTGACAAATACAGAATTAAATAGACCACATCCATCCAGACTGGTGGGGGTGGGGGAGCAGACACAGAACAGGCTGGGCCCACATTCATGTGTGTTGGATTAAATTCAGAAAGGATATCTCAGGATACCTTCCCAGGTACCACCTGGGAAACCTCAGGACACCAAGCAGTACCAGCCTCACACAAGGACCCTCAGACCAAGATTTCAGTGCCAGGAAGATAAGTCCCCACAACTTCTGGCTACAAAAACCAGAAAGGATCAAGTTGGTGGAAACAACTTCTGGAGACCCAAGCAGTTCTGCTTAAAGAACCCACACAGGGACTCAACTACTCAGACTCACTCCCTTTGATCTCTAGCACTGAGGTAGCAGCTTGAAAGGCACCAATGGCATAAATAGGAGGAACTGAAGTATTTGGCATCAGGGCAAGAAGAGGATATTGTCCTTTTTCTGAACCCTCCTTGCACAAAATCCATAGAGCCGGCAGGCTTGTGCCATATCTGAGACTCCATCAACCTGGCTAACACTGTTTGACCCACTCTGGAGATCCCCTGAGACACCACTCCACCCAAGTTTTGGACCCACCCAAGCTACTTTTCCATATGAATGGCTGGTCTTGGTTCAAGCTTTTCAATTTCCTAAATTCTATCAAACAAGCAACAGCTGGACTCAGTGAGCCCCACCCAGGCTCAGCATTAGCAGCAGCCAGCCTTGATTCACAGCTTGGTTTCACCTGAAAGTCTCCAAGCCCAGCACAAGTAGCAGCCATCTCAGATTGCTTTTTAGTTCAGGCAGGGTGGCCCTGGCAAAATGCAGGTGGGGTCTGACCCTGGCCTGCACCACCTGGGAAACCTCAGACACTGTGAACCCAGTGGGCAGCTACAGACTACTTCAGAGCACCACCACCCTGCCCCTGCACAGCTGCCCTCCACAGAGGGCAGAGGGGTGGTGGTCAGTGGTCACAGCCAGTCCTTGCAACTGAATGGCCTGGGTAAAACCCTCCCATTTACCTGCCCAAACAAAGTCTCCACTATGAGAGGAGGGTATACTCAGCCCACATGGGCATACCTGTAGTTGTCAGCTTGGGTGAGAAGGGAAGCTGTGCTGCTGAACCCTATAGGACACTTACAACAGTAGGCTACACTACCAAGACAGAGAGTCAAAGCAGCTGTACCTAATACATAGAAACAAACATATGGAGGCTGCCAAAATGAGGAGACAAGGAAACATGGCCCAAATGAAAAAACAGATCAAAGCTCCAGAAAAAGAGCTAAAAAAAAAAAAAGGAGATAAGCAATCTATCAGATGCAGGATTCAAAACATTGGTTACACGGATTCTCAAGGAATTTAATGAGGACCTCAGCAGCATAAAAAAGATCCAGTTAGAAAGAAAGGATACACTAATTGAAATAAAGAACAATTCACAGGGAAAAAACACAGTAGATGAAGCCAAGAATCAAATCAATGATTTGAAACATAAGGAACCAAAAACAGCCAAGCAGAAAAGAAGAAAAGAGAATCCCAAAAAATGAGGATAGAATAAGCAGCCTGTGGGACAATTTTAAGCAATCCAACATTCACTTTGTAGGGATGGCAGGAGGAAAATAGAGAGAGCAGGAAATTGAAAATCTATTTGAAAAAATAATGAAAGAAAAATCCCTAATTTGGTGATGGAAATAGACATGAAAGTCCAGGAAGCTCAGAGGGTCTGAAACAAGATGCATGCAAAGAGGCCCACTCCAAGACACACCATAACCAAAATGCCAAAGGTTAAAGATAAAGAGAGAATCTTACAAGTAACAAGAGAAAAGCAGTTAGTTACCTACAGAAGAGTTCTCATAAGACTGTCAATTGATTTCTCAAAAGAAACTTTGCTGGCTAAAAGGGACTGGCAAGACATATTCAAAGTCATGAAAGGCAGGGCCCTTCATCTAAGATTGCTCTACCCAGCAAAGCTATCATTTAGAATTGAAAAGCAGATAAAGAACTTCCAAGACAAGTAAAAACTGAAGGAGTTCATTGTCACCAAACCATTGTTATATGAAATTTTATTTTTTCAATATATTTTATTGATTATGGTACTAAAGTTGTCCCATTTTCCCCCCTTCATGCCTCTACCCTGCACACCCTCTATCACCCACATTCCCTACTTTAGTTTATATCCATGGGTCATAAGTTCTTGGCTTCTACATTTCCCATACTATTCTTACCCTCCCCCTGTCTATTTTCTTCCTAACATCTATGCTACTTATTCTCTGTACCTTTTCTCCCTCTATTCCCCTCCCACTCCCCTATTATAACCCTCCATGTGTTCATGTTCTAGTTGATTGTTTAGTTTTTTTTTGTTTTTGTTTTAGGTGTGGTTGTTAATTACTGTGAGTTTGCTGTCATTTTGCTGTACATGTTTTTTATCTTCTTTTTCCTAGATAAGTCTCTTTAACATTTCATATAATAAGGGCTTGGTGAGATGAACTCCTTTAACTTGACCTTATCTGAGAAGCACTTTATCTGCCCTTAAAGGGACTTATTTAAGAAAAAGAAGATCAAAACTATGAATAATAAAATGGCAATAAATACATATCTATCCACAACTGGATCTAAAAAACAAACTAAGAAGAACAGAGTCAGAATCATGAATATGGAGATAGTTTTGATGGTTGCCAGATGAGAGAGAGTTCTGGGAGAATGGGTGAAGAGGTGAGGGGATTAAGAAGTACAAATTGGTATTTACATCGGGGTGTACTTTACACCCCAATGGCCATGGGTGTAAAGTACAGAATAGGAAATGGAGTAGCCAAAGAACATATATGCATGGACCATGGACATGAACAATGGTGTGGGGATTGCCGAGGGAGTCGGGGGGTGTTGGGTGTAGGGGGGCATAGGGGATAATTTAGGACAATGTAATATCATAACAAATAAAATATAACTTAAAACTAAAATTTTAAAAAATGAAAGGCTTCTCCCTACTTCTCTTTCTGCCCTGTGAAAAGTTTCCCTTGAGATGGGCAGCTGGCTGGATACTGAAAAAACAATGAGCATACCCTCATATCTCAGGGACACTGCACTGCATTGCCTCTTTTGTGAGCTATCTCTTGATAACTTAAAGTTTCTCTCATGTGATTTTTAATGTGTCTTTTCTCCCTCAAATACATACTCAAGAAATTGAGAAAAATTCTGTACTCCTGACTGAGGCTTTCCCAAGGAATCTTCTTGCAAATAGCATCTATTCACTGCTGATTCTGTCACAAAACCTTCCAGCCATCATTTTGGTTCATTTTATAAAACTTAAATTTTTGGAAAAAACAATTAAAAACAAGATTGTAAACTTTAATGTGTTGAATTGTGTATCTCCACCCCCACCAGGATAAATGGAAGTCCTAACCCCTGGTACCTCAGAATGTGACTTTATTTGAAAAATTGGGCCATTACAGATATAATTAGTTAAGATGGGGGTCGTATGGGGATATGTTAGACCCCTAGTTCTATATGACTGGTGTCCTTATAAGAATACAGCCATGCGAAGACAGAGACTCAAGGAAGACACTATTTAAAGGTAAGAGTCGGAGTGATGCATCTATGAGCCAGCAAATGCCAAAGATTGCCAGCAAACCACCAGAAGTTAGGAAGTGGCAAGAAGGATGCTCCCTTACAAGCTTGAGAGGGAGTGGACCCTGCTGGTATCTTGATTTCAGTCTCATGACCCAAAACAAAAGGACTATGAAAATAAATTTCTGTTGTTTTAAGCTACCTGGTTTGTGATACTTTGTTATGGCAGTGCTACGAAACTAATATATAAATCATTGGTTTAGAATTTAGGTTTCTTTCATGTTTTTTACAAAATTGAGGTAAAACATACAACAAAGTACACAGAGTGGAAGTATGCACATTTTAAACGTGTTGTTTTTTATGCATGTATTTCAGTACTTTCTTACATATACCCTCGTAACCAATGGATATGTACTTCTAGGAACCACGAAGGCTCTCGTGGGCTGCTTTCCCAGTCAGTACCATCTCCCTGACCCCAAGAAGTGACCGCTGTATTTACGTGTTAGTTCTGCTTATTGCTGGATTTCACATAATCATAAATATGTGCTCTCTTGTGTCTGGCTTCTTCTGCTCAACATAGTGCCCTTGAGATTCATTCAAGTCGCTGTGTGTGCCTGTAGTTCCCTGACTTTGGATTTAAGAATAATATAGTTCTCCGTGCTGCTTTGGACAGAAATTAGTTCTTTCTTGGTTTTACAATATAAAGTTGCTTCCATGAATAGATTTAACTTTGTGATATAGTTTAATGAGCTGAAAATGATTAGAGCTGTCAGCATGAGAGTTGGAATGATTCAGATATTTTAATAGACAATGAAATACACATATGTTTAACATCTGCCACTTGGTAGAATAAAATTACAATTGTAGATGAATTGTGCAAGATGTCTCTCAGGCATGTAAACTGCATCTATCAGTAAAAAGGCCCATGTGGAGCTGTTGCTTAATTCTAGAAAATTTCAGAAGAAAAACACAAACATTTGGTTCAGAAATTATGGTAAATTCTCTTCCAACCAACAATTACACTTCTAGGAACTTGTCTCAAAGAATAACTAGATGTGCAAAAAAATTTAGCTACAAGGGTGTTGTTACAGTTGTTTTTGCTGGTGGTAAGGGGGAGAGAGTGAGAGGACTGGTGGTAGGAATAATATAAATTCTCGATAATTTAGGAGGATTGGTTAAATGAATTAACGCACATCAATAAAACAAAACCAACTTATTGATTTGTTCTCATCTGTCCTCAAATTTAGTGCATTTCCACTTACGGTAAGCAATAAACTATTTGCAGTGCATCAAAATAACCTATGTGTTTTAGAAGAATAATAATGTGAAAATGTTGCCTATTTATTATTTATTGGTAGAGTTGTTACTAAACAAGAAACACAAGGATGATCTCATTTTAAAAATAACATTGTGTAAATACTAAACAAAGACTGAGAGGCTAAATGCCAAAATGTTAATTAATAGTGGTTACTTCTTAGATAGGATTATAGATGATTTAAGTTTTCTTTTCTGTACTTTTGGTTTCCCATTTTTTTTATATTGTTCTTAAAAATAAGAAAAATGTTCTCAAAGGAAAAAGAGTAGAAAATAATCACCTGTTTTAAGGCCACGTTCATTTTGCAACAAATAATTTGATCTGAAAGCATGGCAGCTTTGGCTCATTAGAACATCCATCTCAGATAATTTTTCACATGACCCACATCCATTGTACATTGTTACATGTAAGCAAAGCTTGTATTTTTATGAATGCCTCCACAAAAATCATACTTTTAAAATAATGAAATGCAATATATATGAGTCTAGTGTACCATATGAACCTCCTGAACAAAACACTTTTTATTTAATGTGATATAAATAAAGAGCTAGGTGCAAAGGTCAACCTGCATGACCCACCCTGCCCCCCACCCCGCTGCTCTGCCTGTTTCCGGAAAGAAAAGGTTGTCTCCACTGGACCTGGGAATGAGAACTCTTAGGTTTACTGTGGCGGGGGTGTGGGGTGGTGGAGGAAGGGTCTAAGGGGGTAAGGAATCGGGTGGAGGACGTTTCTAGGTGTTTCAGCTTTGGATAGTTCAAAGATGGACTCCAAATCATAATTTCAGATTAGGATTGAACGTGAAGAACTGAGATCAATTGATCTTGGTGGAAGCTCAAGGGTCTGGAGCATGAGACTGGGGGTGAGGAATATGTGGACAATGGACCGTGAAGCTGCTTCCTGATTTAAAACCTGGGGCTGTGCATTTGTGCTTAGTCATCTCTAGTGCTTCTCTTGCTTTGTGTCTTTTTAAAAACATATTTTATATAATTTCTCTTGTGTGTTAGAGATGAAAGCAGACATCTGGTCTGTAAGACTTTCAACATCTGGTGTTTACTACAGTCCTATAAAGTTTATTGTTTTTTTTTTTTCTCATCTGTCTTCAAATTTAATGCATTTCCACTTAAGGTCAACAATTTTATGGAAGTTGCAACACAATAAAATTTTTTTTAATCTTTCTCTTGTATTAGGGTAATCTCTCAAACTTTCTCTCTGTCTCTCTGACAGTTTCTCTTTCACCCCCCACCCCAAACCAACCCTATGGAGACATTAAAGACCCAGATTTGCTACAATACTGTCTATGAAAATTCCATTCCTTACCATTTAATTTCTTCATCAAACACTTCTGTTCTTCAGATCAGAACCAAGAAAGCAGAAAACCATCCTTCTCCCCATTCTTGATCTGTTTTGTTTGTTTTCTGCTGCTGTAAACTTCCCTCCTCCCAGTAGACACGCTGATTCTCATCATTTCCTTCTGAGGTAGAGGTGGGGCCCACATATTAAGACCGGGCCACAAGACTTGGGCACGGGTCTGTCTTCTGGCATCACAGACAAACACACATGCATTCAGATGTGATTCTACCCAGCAGAATTTTCAACTGTGATGTAGTCACCACCTTGGCCCACTGTGATCAGAAGTCTAGGGATGCCAACACTGTTGGTTGATAACTGTAGGGTCTCTTTTCTGTTGGTATTAGGTTCATTGCATGAGGTGATGGTTACTGGAGAGTTGGAGACTCAGTCTTAAGGGTCCTTCCTCTGCAATGATCCTCTTATGAAGTGCTTCTGGCAAAGAACCCTCTACTTGCTATTGTAGAGCGTCCTCCATGGGTTTTAGTTATTGAGAATTCAGACAAGAAAATTTGCTTGGCATGTTGTAGTCTTTTTTGGTCAGTTGTATATTTTTATGTTTTTACCATTGGTGTCTGCTTTTGTAATGTTATCTCTTCTTTTTCCAGTTGATTTTCCAGTGAATGTGACCAAGTTTGTGGTCATTTTCATGATCTCTGATTGCAAAATTTGGCAAGTATAAATAACAGTAATGCAGGTAAATTAGAATTCCAGATCAACAGCAAATCATTTTTAGTACAATATATCCCAATATATCCCATGCAATATCTGAGACATATTTATACTAAAAAATTATCATTTATCTGAAATTCAAATTTTACTGAGCATTCTGTAGTTCATCTGGCAACTTTATTTCCATCAGACTTCAGAGCCTGACCCTGCTTAATGAACTCCTTCTCAAATAAAAACTCAGGAGAGTGAGCCAAGTCAGCCGTTTTGTCCCCTTTGTGGTTACAAGTTATTGGTGTAGAAAGTTAAAACTTCGGATGGAAGTGAGTCCTCCAGAATTATGTTTGGAATTTGATATGCTCTATCTAACCTCTGGGCTTGGTACATGATATTCCTTATGTCTGCAGTCGTCCCCTTTCTCCTCTCAGCCCCCAGCCGTCTCTCTGAACCCTGGCTCTTGCTCTGCCCTGCTGCCTGGCTCCTACTCCTTTAAGTTTCCATTTTGAGACCATTGCTTTCCTCTGAAAACATTCCCTCAACAACACAAATATGAAGAAAATGTGTCTGTCGTCTGCATGCTCATAGCATTCCAACCTTCCCCACAGAGCCCCTGCTCATGGCACTCAGTCTGTTGTGTCCTCAAGGGTGTTTAGCATGTTCCTGAGTGACTGAAGGAATGAATGAACACACCTGGAGGACTGGGGGTGAGGAGCAGTGGATAGATTAACTGAAGTGTCTTCAATTAAAATTTTCATAGGAGAAAATGAAGACAAACAGGCTTAAATCTAGGGAAATGGAGCAAAGCCAGAGGGGAGAGATGATTTTAGGTAGAGCAAATACCTTTCAACCGTGTTGTTCTCTGGCCCAGGCTACATGGTGTGGTGCTTAAACTCCAGGCCAAGGCAACTCGAAGAGTCAGAGGAGAAATAGCCATTTTGCTGAAACCTCCACAGGTGTTAACTGCATCAGACATCATTGGTCGTGTAATAGCAGCTGCTCTAGGCATAAAAATTTAAAGGTAGTGGTGGTGTTGCTCACTGCTCTGCAGTCTCCTAAGATGGGCACTGTCACTTCAGTGAGCTTGAGCAGAACAGAGGAAAAGGGCAGACTCCCATTGCAAATACATGCATTAGCGCCTGTACCCCCTGAAGTCTCCAAGAACCCTTTGCATGTTCTCTAAGACAGGACCAGAGTGTTGGCAGAGTTGATGGAGAATAAAGCCAGCAGATCCTGTTTATAGCATGTGGTGACCCTATTTTTACCCCCTGCTTGGTGTAGCCCGGGAGACATCCACTGCATCCATATTTACCAGCTTCTTTGTTTAGAGCACTCATAAATAAAGATAATGGCTACTTCTTCCTCATGTGCTCCACAGGGTCATTTATAGTTTCTCTCTGTAATTAAATTACAGGCCATAAAGGAGTGGAGAATTTTATGAGGCAGAGGAAAATGAAATAAACTGGCCTTGTCCTCACTGGGAGTGGGGTTGTGACCATATGGCATGTAAGCTGTTATTTCCTAGCATTTTTGGGAGAAATGATTTGCTTCTTATAATAGTAGAAGACCATTATTTTTTAATGTTTTTTTAAAGTATATTTTGTTGATTATACTATTACAGTTGTCCCATTTTTTTCCCCTTTACCTGCCTTGGCCCAGTACTCCTCTTTCCTACAACAATCCTCCCGCCCCTTAGTTCATATCCATGGGTTGTGCTTGTAAGTTCTCTGACTTCTCACTTTCCTTAACTATTCTAAACATACCCCTGTCTGTTTTGTTCCTACCAATTATGCTTCTTGATCCCTGCACCATTTCTACCTTTCTCTACCTTCCCCCTCCCAGCTAATAATCCCCCAAATGATCCCCATACCTATGGTCTTATTCCTATTCTGGTTGTTTGCTTAGTTTGTTTTTACTTTTGTTTTAATTTTTTAGATTCAGTTGTTGATAGTTGTGAATTTGCTGTCATTTTACTGTTCATAGTTTTCATCATAGTTTTCTTCTTTTTCTTAAATAAGTCCCTTTAACATTTCATGTAATAATGGCTTGGTGATGATGAACTCCTTTAGCTTTACCTTGTCTGGGAAGCACTTTATCTGCCCTTCCATTCTAAATGATAGCTTTGCTGGATAGAGGAATCTTGGTTGTTGGTCCTTGCTCTTCATCACTTTGGATACTTCTTGCCTGCAAAGTTTCTTTTGAGAAATTAGCTGCAATACTTATGGGAACTCCTTTGTAGGCAACTCTCTGCTTTTTTTTGATGCTGGTAAGATTCTCTCTTTATTTTTAACTCTTGGCATTTTAATTATGATGTGTCCTCGTGTGGTCCTCTTTGGGTATAACATGATTGGGACTCTCTGTACTTTCAGGACTTGTATGTCTATTTTCTTTACCAAATTAGGGAAGTTTTCATTCATTATTTTTTCAAATAGATTTCCAATTTCTTGCTCATTCTCTTCTCCTCCTGGCACCTGTATGATCTGAATGTTAGACCTCTTGAAGTTGTCCCAGAGGCTGCTTATACCTTCTTCATTTTTTTAATTATTTTTTTTATTCTTGTTGTTCTGATTGTTTTTTTCTTCCTTATGTTCCAAATCATTGATCTGATTCTTGGCTTCATTGACTCTACTGTTGTTTCCCTGCAAATTGTTCTTTATTTTAATTAGTATATCCTTAGTTTCAGACTGGATCTTTTTTATGCTGCTGAGGTCCTCACTAAGTTCCTTGAGAATCCTTATAACCAGTGTTTTGACCTCTGCATCTGATAGATTGCTTATCTCCTTTTTTTTTTTTTTTTAGCTCTTTTTCTGGAGCTTTGATTGTTATTTCATGTGGGCCATGTTTCCTTGTCTCCTCATTTTGGCAGCCTCCCTGTGTTTGTTTCTATGTATTAGGTAGAGCTGCTTTGACTCCATGCTTTGTAGTGTGACCTAAAATAGTAGGTGTCCTGTAGGGTTCAGTGGCACACCTTCCCCTCTCACGCAAGCTGGGTATATGAGGTATGCTTTTTGTGTGGGCTGAGTACACTCTTCTCTGGTAGTTGAGCCTTGGTCACTGTTTGCAGATCAATGGGAGGGATTTACACAGGCAAGTCAGCTGCAAAGCCTGGCTGTGACCATGGACCACCACCCCTATGCCCTCTGTGAAGGATCAGCTGTGCAGGGGCAGGGTGGTGGTGCCCTTAAGTGGTCTGTAGCTGCCCACTGGGTATGCTGGCCCTAGGGTTTCCCAGGTGGTGCAGACCAGGGACACCCCCACCTGTGTTTTTCCTGGGGTCATCCTTCCCAAGCTATAAAGCAATCTGAGAAGGCTGCTACTTGTACTGGATTTGGAGATTTTCAGGCAAAGCCAAGCTATGAATTTAGATTGGCTGCTGCTAATGTTGGGCCTGGGTGGGGCTCACTGAGTCCAGCTGTTGCTTGTTTGATAGGGTTTAAGAAGTTATGAAGCATGAGCCAAGACTTGCTGTGCATATGGAAAAGTAACTTGGGTGGGCCCGTAAGTTGTGTGGGATGGAGTATCGGGATATCCAAGGAGGGTCAAACAGTGTTATCCAGGTTGATGGAGTCCCTGATATGGCAACTCCCTGCTCGCTTCATGGCTCTCAGGGGTAAGGGCTCAGAAAAGGGACAATGGCCTCTGCTCAACCCAATGACAGATAGTTCATCCTCTCCCAGTATGCTACTCATGCCCTTCAAGCTGCCAGCAAAGGGCTCAGAGGAGCAGTCTGAGTAGGTGAGTCTGTGTGTGGGTTCCCCAAGAGGAGCTGCTTAGGGCTCCAGCAGCCTTCTCCACTGACTCCATCCCTGCTGGTTTTCACAGCCAGAAATTGTGGGGACTTATCTTCCTGGCACTGGGATCCTGGGCTGGGGTGCCTGGTAGATGTCTGGGACTCCTCACTCCTGAGATATTCCTCCTGAATTCTTAGGTACGTGGTTGTGGAGCCAGACTGTTCTGCATCTGTGGTGCTCTCTAGCAGTCTGGGTGGATGTGGTTTCTTCAACCCTGTAGTTGTCAGACTTCCATTCCACTCAATTTCTGACCTTCCTGAGTGATGGTTGTCCTATATTTTAATTGTAATTTTAATGCTGTTGTGTGAAGAGATGAGCCATGTTTGCCTACACTGCCATCTTGACCAGAAGCCCTGTTTATGTTGTTAGAAGAAAACCTTTTAGATAATTGTCTATGCTTGCTTCCAAATAAAATAGCCCCCAGTTACACAGAATAGAAAAGATTTTACTCTTTTTAAAAAGATTTTATTTATTTATTTTTAGACAGGGGAAGGGAGGGAGAAAGGGAGGGAGAGAAATATCAGTGTGTGCTGCCCCTTGCACGCCCCCTACTGGGAACCTCTCCCACAACCCAGGCATGTGCCCTGACTGGGAATTGAACTGGCGACCCTCTGGTTTGCATGCCGGCACTTAATCCACTGAGCCACACCAGCCAGGGCAAGATTTGCCCCTTTTTCCTGCTTTGAATTTGGATAAAAATGAGTGATGAAATATAAGATTAAATGATGAACACATTCTGATGCCTCTTGAAATGGAATTGTTTTCCTCTTTACTATCTATGCAATGTCAACATTTGTACCTTCCTACTGAGACAATATGGAAGGAGAAACAATGTTGTTTACAACAAAATATTTTATATTTACTTTTGGCTACAATTGAAAGGGGGAATAGTTGTAATAGGTGGACAGAAGGAGGGTTAAAGGGAATTAGTCAGCATTTCACTTCCCTCCCAAATCTATTTGCGAATACAAATTTACTAAGAGGCTGTGGACCATTTGGAAAGGAGGCAGGAACTCTGACCTACTTTGTGCTTCCCAGGTTCTCTTGACCTGGGCCTTTCAGCATAGGCCTGGGGACTTTTAATCCACTGACCTTAGAGGACTGTGCCAATTAAACCAGAATCTCTAGGGTGAGCAGGCATAATCTTTTAAATAAAATTTCCCAGGTGATTCTAATATCCACCCAGGGTTGAGAAGCTAGAATGTACAAAATGATTTACAGACTCAGAGTGTTGACAATCGTGGTTAGATTTCAGAAAAAGACTTCAGGTCTCTGAAAGACAATTCACTAAGAAGGCCTCAAAACCCAACAAGGTAGTGGTTGGTGGTACTTGTACAGTTAGCCATTCTGCCCACTTCGTGCATGTGTGTGCTGTGCCCACAGGCACAGCGAGAGGTGCCTGCATATCATAAACATCTGCACTCAGAAGCCAGTGCTATTTCCCAGTGTCTTAGGAAAGTTTTTTTTTTTTTTTTTGATGCTTGGTAACTTATTGAGTGAATGTAAATTATGGAAAAGGAAATAATGAGCCAAGCTTGACCCTTTCAAATGAGGGCATGCATGTGTGTTTATGAGAGAGAGGAAGAGGAGGGGTTGGGCAGGAAGGAAAGAATGTGAGTCTCTAGAGATTCAATTTTTCTGAGAACTTATTCAGACTGAGAATAAAATTGGGAAAATTCTCCATTTGAAGAAGCACTGTTGCCCAGATGAAGCAGTTGAGGTCACTGGCAGTTCTGTAGCCCGTGTGGCCATGGCAGGTGGTGGCGAGGCCTGTGGGAGTGGGATAATGAATTGTGGAATCCTCCTGGTGGGATCTGAGGCCCCTGGGTGTGAAATCTTTGCTGAACTAGTCTTGGTGGTAAATGATAACAGTTGTATCATCAGGACATTGTGACCATTCCCTTCGGATTCTGAGATAATTTAGGGGAAGTAATGACTTCTTGGCTTGGAGCATCTCTAAGATATTTTTGATCATATGAACTCTACTATTTCATGGAGGAAGGCAATGTCCTGGCCGAGTCTGACACAGAGAGGGAAGTTTCCATGAAGTTTTTGTCTCCCTAATAATGACTTCTACAGTGTCCTCACAACTCTGCCTACTTAGTCACGTTACAACTCATGTTCTGTTAACAAGAGAGGCCAGAGGGAGAATTGTCTGTTGTGTATCTTGTCCTAACAGCTTATTTGTTGGTGGGTCAATAACTCCATTTTAAGTCCTCTACAGCACGGTTAGTTTTGCTTGTGAAGAACTCAGGTTACCTATATTTTATAAGGAGCAGAGTTATAGGTTCCTACCTGAGAGTCCAGAAAACATGTAGGGAAGAAGGTATGGAGATAACAGAGTTTGTCTAAAGCCCTCACTTGGGACTAACGGAGGAAGAAAAGGAAAGATTATTTGTAATTTACACTTGAAGGCATTCCACTCTGGGAAAATGTTTCATTCATGTTTGAATCACAAATGAAGAGTGGAAGGTTTTTCTGGAGGTCTGTTTTATTTGTCTTGTTTTACTATTAGTCTTCCATTTAATTAATATTAAGTTTTAGCAGCCTTGGACCTCTGTACCCTAAATGGATCAATGATCTGCAGTATCACTAATTACTGAAATGCTGTAGGAATTACATAGCTTTGCTGTGAAAACCTCCCATTGGCCCCTTTTTATTTCCAAAAATTATGAGAGAGGGACAGTAACAGCTTTGGGGTAAACTCTCATCCTTGAGCAGTACCTCAGGAATTGTCTGGGGTCTTATTCACTTCAGTCTAATTGAGCTGCAGCAGATTCAGCCTGTGAGGTATGAAACCCAGGGAGTGAGTCTGCAATAAGATCACTGAGACCTGGTTTCTAGTGTCAGTGGTGCTATGACTATGAAGCCTATTCTTTTGGGTTACTCAATGATAAACAGTAATTGAATATATCTTGTCAAGTGCTTATTAGTTCAAGGTTATTTAGGTACAGCATAAGAGTCTGCACTCATGGAACTTTCAGTTTCTTTAGGGAAACAAGACACAAAACCTTACCTAGTAGGGGAAGGCAGTATATGATATATATTAAGATGAACAGTTAAGAACAAAAGTGGGTAGAAACAGTTGGAGAAAATCACTTGACAAGTGGGACTGAGAGAAGTTCTAAAGGCTAGGAAGGATGAGAAAGAAGGCTACTATATTAGGGGGATAGTTAAGTAAAGAAAAAGAGATTGGAAAGAGAATAGTATGTTTCAGGGACAATGAGGAGAATACTGGCTGGAGTATTCATTCCCTGGGGCTATTATTACAAATACCACAAACTTGGCGTTTAAGACAACAGAAATTTATTCTCTCACAATTCTGGAGGCTGGAGGTCTAGACTCATAGTGTTGACAGAGTTGGTTCCTTGTGGAGGCTCTGAGGGAGAAACAATTCCACACCTCCCTCCGACCTGCTGGTGGTTGTCTTTGTTATTCCTTGGCTCATAGATACATCACTCCAATTTCTGCCTCTGTCTTCACATACCTCTTCCTTGTGTCCCTATGTCTTAAAATTTCCCCTCCTTTCTCTTATAAGGATGCCAGTCATTGTACTTAGTGCTCACTCTAAATTAAGAGTAATATTACCTAGAGATCCTTAATTTAATTAAATCTCTAGGGACCCGGTGTCCAAATAAGGTCACATTTACAGGTATCGGTGGTTAACACTTAAACATATCTTTTTGGGAGATACTATTAACCCACTATAAGTAGTAAAGGGAGATTAGGTTGGATAAATGGGAAAGGTCTGATTGTGGCAGGTCCTGAATTTTTAAACATGTTGTAGTAGGTATTCTCAGTCAAAGTGGTCATGTTTGGTGGAAAGATTATGGGGTGGGCTCATGTGGAGTCACTTGCAGTGAGGACTGAGGATCAATTATTATAAAGGAAAGAAGAGTAATATTCATGTGATGATTAATTTTATATGTCCATTTGACTGCCCATGGGGTGCCCAGATTAAACATTACTTCTGGGTGTGTCTGTGAGGGTATTTCTGGATGAAATTAGCATCTGAATTGGTGGACATGGTAAAGTACACTGTCCTCCCCAATGTGGGTGGACATAATCATTCAATCCATTGAGGCCGGAATACAACAAAAGGTGGAAGAAGGAGGAATTCATTCTTTTTTCTTGCTACTTGATCAATTGAACCAAATGTTGGTCTTCTCCTGCCCTTATACTTCAATTAGGAAAGAAGGAAAGGAAGGAAGGAAGGAAAGAAAGAAGAAAGAAAAGAACGTGATACCTGTGAAGCACAATAAAATGAGGTATCCCTGTATCTGATAAAAGGCTAATATCCAAAACAAACAAACAAAAAAAACCCTCATACATCTCTATAGCAAAATAGCGATTTAATTTAAAAGATGGGCAGAAGATCTTGAATAGACATTTTTCCAAAGACGTACACATGCCCAACAAGTACATAAAAAGGTGCTCAAAATCACTAATCATCACATAAAGGCAATCAAAACCACAAAGAGATGTCACCTCACCCCTGTTGGGATGACTATTATCAAAAAGACAAGAAATAATGAGTGTTGACAAGACTGTTGGGAACAGGAACCTGGTTCACTGGTGGTGGGGGCAAATTGGTATAGCCACTGTGAAATGCAGTTTCTCAACTGGAGGTTTCTCAAACCTCCATATGGAGGTTTCTCAAATAAATTAAAAATAAAACTACCATACGGTCCAGAAATTCCACTTCTAGGTGTTTATCCAAAGGAAACAAACGCACTAATTTGAAAGATGTCTGCACTCCATGCTCATTGCAACATTGTTTACAGTAGCCAAGATATGAAAGCAACCTAAATGTTCATCAGTGGATGAGTGGATAAAGAAAATGTAATGCACATACACAGTGGAATATTATTAATCAGATGTAAAAAAGAACAAAATTTTGCCATTTGCAACAACATGAGGGCATTATGGTAAGTGAAATGTCAGACAAAACAAATACCATATGATCTCATTTAATTGTGGAATCTAAAAAGCACACAAATCTGAACTAGTAGATACAGAGAACAAATTGGTGGTTGCTAGAGGCAGGGGATATGAGATGGGCAAAATGGATGAAGGTGGTTTCAACTGATAAACTTTTAGTTAGAGAATAAAAAGTCCTGGATATAATGTACAACTACAGTTAATGCTACTGTATTATAGATTTAAAAGTTTCTAAGAGAATTATCTTATTACAAGAAAAAATATGGTTCCTGTGTGGAGACCATACAGGAGTCTAGATGTTAACTAGACTTATTTCTGTGTTCATTTTGAATATTAAATCATTATATTGTATACCTGAAACCAATAGAATGCTGTATGTCAGTTATTCTCAAAAAAGAAGGAAGTGAATAGCCCAAACTACCCTGGAGAACTGTTTTAGCAGGAGCGACACAATAGTGGTTCAGTTTCTCATGCCTGTTTTCTTTGTTGAAGTAAGGAGAATTTGTAAGCTGTTAACTTTGTATGCTCTTTATGGACTGTTGTAAAAGTTTCAAATGCATATTAAATTTAGTCTTTTTTTTAACTGCCACAGATTCTAAAGAAAAGGGAGAAATTCACCAGAAAGGTTTATTTCAAGAGCAACTTCTGTTAATTAAAATATTGTTAGCATAGTTCAGTGTATAAACTTAATAACTTCTTTAATACAGCCATTTGTCACTTAAAAATACAATCCCATTAACATGAATAATCAACTCTATTCTCTCCAGTTCCACTTAGTCAAGGTTTGGAGTAAGCACAGATTTTTCTGTGGCTTGTTTTATAAAATAACTTCTTACAATCTGCTTTATGTGCATTCACACATGTGAAAGAAAATACTGTACAACAAAGCCTCAATTCTTATATAATATCTATGTGAAATTTAATATCCTACACACCAAAATAGTTTTCATTTTAATTAATTAACAATTAGGTTAACTCATTTGTCTTATAATACCTTATTGAATTACTTTACTATATGCAGTAAATTCTATGAAACTATAATGTATTAGCAAAATATTATTGTGAATTCAGATCTCCTGAGGAGTTTTTAAAAAGCAATTTATTAAAAAATAAAATAAGAGAGCAATTTATCTTCAAAATTGGAAAAAAAAACACTTTTGTGCTTCAAAGGACACTATGAAGAAAGTGAAAAGACAAAGAATGAGAAAAATATTTGCAAATCATATATCTGAAAAAGGACTTATATCCAGAACATATAAAGAGTTTTACATGTGATAAAAAAGACAAATAAGACAATTAAAATAAGGGCAAAGGATTCAAATAGACATTTCTCCAGAGAAGATATACGAGTGACCAATAAGCACAGGAAAAGACGCTCAACATCGGTAGTCATCAGGGAAATGCAAATCCAAACCACAATGAAATACCAATTCACAGTCACTGGGATGGATAATAATAATAAAAAAGATGGAGAATGGCAAATGTTGGGGAGGGTTTGTAGAAATTGGAACCCCCATATATTGCTGGTAGGACTGTAAAATGGTACAGCCTCTTGGGAAATCAGATTGGCAGTTTCTCAAGTGGTTAAACATAGAGTTACTATATGAGTTACTAATTCTACACCTAGGTGTACACGCAAAAGAATTGAAAATGTGTGTCCACACAAAAGCCGTACGCAAATATTCATTCCAGCATTATTCATAATGGCCCCAAAGTGAAACAACCGAAGTGCCTGCAAACCGATTAATGAATAAAATATAGTATATCTGCACAATGGAATATTATTGGCTCATGCTATGAAGTGAATGTTTGTGTTTCCCCTAATTCCTATGTTGAAGCCCTTAGTCACAATGTGATGATATAAAGAGCTGGGGCTTTGGGGAGGTAATTAGATTTAGATTAGGTCCTGTGACTGGACCTAGTGGGATTAGTGCTTTATGAGAAAAGAGACACTTGAGCTTCCTCTCTCTGCCAGGTGAGGATATAATGAGAAGGTGGCCATCTGCAAGCTGAGATGGAGGGCCCTCACCAAGAGCCAAATTTGACAGCATTGACTTCCAGTCTCCAGAATTATGAGAAATAAACATCTGTTGTTTACGCCACCCACTCTGTGATATTTTGTTACAATAGCTTGAGCTAAGGTCTTGAAAGAGAATGAAGTACTGATACATGCTACACATGATGAACCGTGAAAACATAATGTTAAATGAAAAGAGCCACACACAAAAGACCAAAACACAAAACAAAACAAAACAAAAAAACCCCAGCAGCTGAAAGGGGGCAGGCCCATTAAAGCCACTTAAATCGGCTAATAGAGATTTGATTGGACTTTGGCACTGCCAATCAGTTCTACCATAGGAGAGATTCTAAGAGATCAAAACATCTCCTTTAGGAGCAGACAGTAGTTGGCACACAAGGCACAACCCTGGGTTTGCCTCTCACACCTTTGGTCAGTGGCACCTGTTTGAACATATGAACCAGGAAGATATCTCAATGAGCAGGGGCTGAAACCTGAATGTTGTGAGCATTGCTTCTTAATTTCTTTTAAAACTGGATCCACAGTCTTGTCTTTACTTAAAAAAATTTTTCTGAGCAAGAAAAAGAATGGAAATCAGTAGAAAATCCAATATACTACCTTCTTCATTCTAAAAACACTTGTAACAAAATCAATTTTTTAGGGGGTGAGATGGTAGCAGTTAATAATTACTTGGATCCCCGTCCTATGAATGAGTAATGACAAGTTTATGAGGACACTTTTGAAAATTTTTAAATTTATTTCTTTTATTATGGTAACATATATATAGCAAAAAAATTACAATTTTAACCATTTTAAAGTATACAGTTCACTGATGTTAAATACATTCACATTGTGTATGAGGCTATGTTTTGAAATTTATTTTTTACTTGGTCACATTTTTCCTTCAGAATATAAAAGGGATGCTCAAAGTTCTCACACATTCAGTTCAGTGAGGTCAATATTCTTATGGAGAGAATGACATCAATAAGACTAATTTTGAATTACTTTATCTACTACTTGTTAGGTAGGCCGTGTGAAGTCTGGATTAGCAAATTCTTGAAGAAAGACTTCAGGATCTGTCATAACCAACGTCAGTGGAAAATTCTTTCTTTGAAATTGCCTTGAATCAGCACACTGTTTAATCCACTTGGCCCATGTGTGTAATGCTCATTAAATTCTTCACTAAATCAGGGCAGACATAACTATAGCACTTCTTTACTTTCATAGCTGTTTCTAGGGATTGTTTTTAGAGGAACTGCTACTTCTTGGCCTCAGCAGTCACAATGAAATACGTTACAGCCTGCTCTGTGGTTGGCATATGCTTACCACAGCTGCCAGTCACAGGTTCCTCGGCCACAGGAGGGACCATCTTCACTATCTGGTGCCATACTAATGACTAGCAGTTTTCCTACTTGTTTTGATGCCTGGGATGTTGTTAATGCAAAAACAGCCTGTGTAGCTATGTATAAGCCTGAAGTATTGAAGGACTCAAATAGTGTTTCAGCAGTATATTCAGTTTTCTTGATTATTTAGTGGAGGATTAATCAAAAGAAAACAATGACCTTTAAGTATTTAGAGAACACTTGCTTCATAAGCTTTTCCATCAGGTCAGCTTCAAAGTACCACATGCCCTGGCCACTTCATGGTACCTGTGGCCCGTTCTATTACTTCATTCCAGTAAAGAAGTCTAGAATGTGGCCACTCCCCTCACTATTTTACACTTGATTGCCCACTTTTTCTGAGTCATTGATTGCAGTACATAAAAGGATAATAAACTGTGGTCTGTGTTGGCATCATGTTCCAATTTTGTAGACTCAGTGCCATGATTCACCACAAAAGCTGGCAGCTGTCCTGCCTTCTTCCTTTTCTCCTGCCCTTGCTGCTATTACTGTCTGGTCTGCTGGTTTGGTTCTAAGACTGTGACAGCATATGGGGGCTGTGTAGCTCTCCACAGGTGGGTTGCCGTCTCCTACAAATTTTTCCTCTCATATCATCTTTTCCCAGAAAGCCAAGATGACCATAGGTGCCCACACCCCAGGCAGACCCAGTCTGGTGCACACCCAAAGTATTCTGCATACTTGTTTTGAATGGAGGTGATAAGGCAGCAGGATGAAATTTTGATTTCTAAGTTATTGTTTGCCTCATTGCTTGTTTAAAAAAACCATAGAAGTCAAGTCTAGCCTAGCAATGGTCTTATCCTTAATTTTGACAAGAATTTAATATTGGTAGGTGATAAGTATGGAAAGAGCCAATGGCAGCAGTGCATGGGCTCAGATCACTGAGGAAAATGAAAGGAATAGGGATGGTGAGATCATGAATGATGCACCATAAGTGTACTCACAAAATCAGATGTTTAGGCTGAATATACTGCTAGAAGGTTGTATATCTAGAGGAAGGCTGGGAATGGTGCATGTGCAGGGCTGACTGCAGTAAGCGTGTTTTAACTCATTAGCTTTCTGGGCAATGCTCTCAAGCCAGGACACACATCTGAATGACACATGAGGTTAAAACAACTAGCTCTCTGGGTCTTACCTGAGGCCTTTTAAAACAGACTCTCCAAGGGTGGCACTTTTACCTTTAAAAAACTTTATAGGAGATGGGTCGAGGAAGAATTATTTGAGATAGCAGGATCATTTTCCAATGTTCCAGAAACTAGTTTGTTGCTCTCTCTAAATAGCAAGGAGAGGGCCTGAAGAATGAATAGTCTCACAGAATGGGCAGGAGTTGTTGTTTTCCACTGGGCAATCAGATTGTGAACTCAAGAATGTGTTTGCTAAGCCCATTTAAGAACATGCAAATCAAAGAAGCCATGTGATGAAAAGGGAAGACAGAGAAAGGCTTTGAGAACACTGAGCAGATCAGAGGCAGCTGTTGGGTCCTGGCCATTGGCCTGTTGCGGGGGCAGCTCCTCCATGTGGAGGGTGGCTCTCCAGAGCAGGGGAATGGGACCTGGACAATGACAACACAGTTCAGTACAGACTAAGACTGAATGGAAGAGTTCAAAACAGGTTAGGAGGTGGCTCAAATCTGCCCTTGTGCCTAAACATGCAACCTTTGTTATCTTGGTTCAATCCCTAAGAAAGAAGGGTTGGTGACCAAAATAGAATCACAATAGGAAATTATGTGTTTGTACTGAGCTGTAGGTGCATATGGGATGACTGTTTTATAAATTTGGATATCAGTGTATATACCGTATTTTATTTTAATTACATTAAAATCATAGTACATTAAAAGCTTCATGAAATCAGAGACTTTGTTTTGTTTGCTGCTATATCCCCACTATTGAGAACAGTGCCTGGCACATAGTAGATGCTTGTGGAAACTCAATAAATGTTGAATAAATCCATTATTTCAAACACGAAGTCAAGAACATCAGAAATACCCAAACACAGGTGAAGTCTACCACCAACCACATTGAGACTATACATCCTTGCCCCTTTAACAGAGGCACATGTAAAATTGATGTTGAAGTTTGGTCTTAAATGAGTTGTTTATTTTATTTATTCCTCTGTTGTTTCTTGGTAAAAGTTAATGTCTTAATTCTATCTTCTTCCCAGTTAAGATAAATTCTCATATCCTTCATTCATATAAAATGTAAAAAAATGTTAAGGTTTTTATTATTATTCTTCCAAGGGTGTTTACATTTTCCAAATTGAAAAGATGAGGGGTTCTGGTAAAGATGATGATACAGACAGACATGGCTCCCCTCTTCTCACAACCATGTCAAAATTAAAACTAACATATAGAACAACCCTCACTCAGAAATGTCAGATACTGAGTTGAATGGAAGTCTGACAACTACAGAATTGAAGAAACCACATCCATTCAGACTGGTATGAGGGGTGTGGATATGGAATGGACTAGCTCCACAACCACGTAGATAAAAATTCAGGAGGGTTATCTCAGGAGCGAGCAGTCCCAGACCCACACCAGGCTCCCCATCCCAGGATCACAGTGCCAGGAAGGTAAGTTCCCACAGCTTCTGGCTGCAAAAAAACAACAGAGACTGAGTCAGTGGAGGAAGCTGCTGGACCTCTAAGCAGTTCCTCTTGGGGAACCCACACAGGGACTCGCCTACTCAGACTCGCTCCTTTGAGCTCCAGCACTGTGGTGGCAGCTTGAAGGGCACCAGTAGTATACAAGGAGAGACTGAAATGTCTGGCATCAGGGCGAGCAGAGGCCATTGATCCTTTGCTGATCCCTCCCCCAACAGAGCTGGTAGGCTGGTGCCATATCTGCGACTCCATCAACCTGGCTAACGCTGTGTGACCCACCTTAGAGATCCACAGAGGCTCCACCCCACCCAATTTACAGGCCCACCCAAGCTGCTTTTCCATCAGAATGGCTGGTCTTGGCTCCTAAATCCTATCAAACAAGAAACAGCTGGCTTCAGTGAGCCCTAGTTGTGGCAGCCAGGTTAGTGACAGTTTGGTTTCACGTGGGAATCTCCAAGCCCAACATGAGTAGCACCCATCTTAGATTGCTCAATAATTAAGGCAGGGTGGCCTCAGGCAAAGCACAGGTGAGGGCTGACCTTGGCCTGCACCACCTGGGAAACCCCAGGGCCAGAGCATCCAGTGGGCAGCTACAGACCACACTGGAGCATGACTACCCTGTCCCTGCACAGCTGATCCTCCATGGAGAGATATTTGTGGTCAGTGGTCACAGCCAGTCCTTGCAACTGACTGGCCTGGGTAAATCCTTACCGTTGATCTGCCAATGACAACCAAGGCTCAACTACAAGAGGAGACCGTGCTCATCCCACACAAAGGGCAAACCTTGAGTACCCAGGTTGGGTGACAGGGGAGGCTGTGCCACTGTACCCTACAGGACACCTGCTACTTTAGGCCAAAGTACCAAGACATGGAATCAAAGCAGCTCTAATTAATACGTAGAAACAAACACAGGGAGGCTGCAAAATGAGAAGACAAGGAACCATGGCCCAAATAAAAGAACAGATCAAACGTTAAGAGAAAGAACTAAATGAAATGGAGATAAGCAATCTATAAGATGCAGAGTTCAAAACACTGGTTATAATAATGCTCAAGGAACTTAGTGAGGACCTCAGCAACTAAAAAATATCCAGTCAGAAACAAAGGATATACTAGTTGAAATAAAGAGCCATTTGCAGGAAAACAACAGCAGAGTAGATGAAGCTGTTATCAAATAAATGATTTGGAACATGAGGAACCAAAAAACAACCAATCACAACAACAAGAAGAAAAAAGAATCCAAAAATATGTGGTTAGTATAAACAGCTTCTGGGTCAACTTTAAGAAGTCCAACATTTGCTTCATATGGGTACCAGAAGGAGAAAACAAAGAGCACAAATTGGAAATCTCTCTGAAAAAATAGTGAAAGAAAACTCCCCTAATTTGGTGAAGGAAATAGACGTGCAAGTCCAGGAAGGCCAGAGAATACCAATTATGATGGATGCAAAGAAGCCTACTCCAAAACACATCATTATTAAAATGCCAAATGTTAAAGATAAAGAGAGACTCTTAAAAGCAAGAGAAAAGAAATTACTGGAAGGGCTCCAAATGGGAGGGAAGTTGTAGGGGAACGGGTGAAGTATTGAGGGGATTAAAAAGTACAAATAGGTAGTTACAGAATAGCCAGGGGGTTGTAAATTACAGTATAGGAAATGGAGTAGCCAAACTTACACACATGACCCATGGACATGAACAATGGTGAGGGGATTGCCTGAGGGAGTGAGGGGTGCTGGGTGGAGGGTGACAAAGAGGGAAAAATCAGGACAACTCTAATAGCATAACCAATAAAATATAATTAAAAAAAGAAGAAAAGATGACGGCTTAGCATGGCATTTGAATTATAATTTTCATAATGGGAAAAGATTTATTTTTCAATATTCAATTGCTTTTTTTTCTTTTGTTCACCATAATGTTTTCTGAGGTTCACCCATGTTTGTTGTACAAGTATCAATAGTTCATTTCTTTTTATTGCCAAATAACATTCCATTGTATGACTATATCCCATTTTCTTTATCTGTTCATCAATAGATGGGCATTTGTTGTTTCTTTTCCCAGTTTTCTGGCTATTATGAGCAATGCTGCTAAGAACATTTGTGTGCAAGTCGTGTGAACCTGTTTTCATTCCTCCTGGGTAACTACTTAGGAGCTGTTCTGAGGCATTTTCTGTGGTAACCTGTTGTGGAATGAAATGTGCATGGGTCTAGGGGTTCAGGTTCTGGTGAGGCTTGATTCTGTCAGTAGCAATTGTGTGATGTTGATCAAATAACTTTATTTGGTTCATTAAAATGGCTTAGAGTCCCTACTGCATAAGGTTACTGCAAAGATTAATGAATCAATTGTTTTTACTTTGGAATTCTTACTGACATTGAAAGTTTGAGAAATGGTGTGCAAAGTGATTTGACATACATTAGACTCTGGACAGAATAATGAAACTCTTAACAGAAAATAAGCTATTATGGGCTTATAATAAGAATAGAATCTATTTTTGTTCTTTCTCTTCTTTTCCAAAGAAGTGGCAAAGAACAATTTCTTTTTCTCCCTGGTTCTGAAGGATATGTTGCATGTATTGGTAATTCTTCCCCTTACTCAAAAGGGAATCATGCTAAAAGTGACCAGAATCTCTTAGCATTCTTAGCATTTGGTTTGATTCCAGGGCAAACAAACCAGGTACCACTCCACAATCAAATTGCAAGCAATTGCATTTGGAGTGTTTGCCTAACTGAAGGTGGGCAAAGCCAGCCATAAATTCCAAATGTTTCATAGACCACCCACCCAGAGAACTCTGGTGGTGCACACACACAGGAAACCACCCTAGGAGACAGTCACTCAGAATTCAGTGAGTCACAGTCACCAGCTGCTGACATGCTTTGGCAAAGGCATCAGTTGTCATCTCCAATTTGGGGGGTTTGCTTTTTGTCCAGAGCCCACATCAAACACATTGCTGCAATGAAGCAGATTGTCTGCCCCAGCAAGTTGCATGGAAATGTTTTCTTGTACTTCTCTGATGCATATAAATGAGGTGAAAATTCTGTTTTGCTTTCTTCAGTGTCTGAAATGTAAAGATCATAAAGGACAGATGTGATCATAACATAGCAGTTCCCTGAAAACATATTCTGTAGCTTAAACCAAATCATTATCTTACCATGAGTGAATTATCTATTATGAGTTTCTGAAAAGTCTATACAACCAGACTTACATTGTCTTCTATTGTTTTTAGTTTGAGGTTGTGACAATTTACTCTATTTTTCTTTCGAATGGGAAAACTGGTGGAAATACTTTGTAAGCTGTGATGTGCCATTCATGCTTAAACTGCCATGACTTCCAAGGTTTTGGAAATTGCATTTGGCACTATTTAAGGAAAGAATATTTAGTGATTATTGATTATGTTTCTGGTTGTATTTCGCCCAGCAGAAATCTCTTGTCCAGAGCACACATCTTTAAAAAGCATATTATTTCCTGTGCTTGCCTTGCTGCATGCTTTTGAGAAAGGGCTCTGTACCAGCAGAAACCAGAGCTAACTCTGTGATTCAAATTATGTCAAAGGCACTTCTGCTCAGATAACTTAGGGACTCTATCTATTTATGACTGAGATGCCAGCTTTGGTTCCCTGGCGCCACTGTTAAACTCAGAATTTTAGGTGATGATGGTAGTGTCCAGACTCACCAGCACCATCAGGCAACTTTGAGAAGAGTGTTCAGACACCAGGGCCTAGGCATCTTCCTGTGACTGCTGCTTTGCCTCATTTGTAAATGGGTTGCGTCAGTAGGAGGAGCAGAGGTTGGGGAAAACTTGTCCTGAGGGCGAGTGATGGTGAAAGGGCAAATCTTCTGCGTGGTGCTCAGGTTGTGGTGGCTGCTGCCACTGTCACCACCGGTCCTGAAACTTTGGGAGTTTTTTCCAGGTATTCCTCCTGTATTTGTGGGAGACCTGGCCCTGTTGCCCAGGTCAGATCTCAAGAGGTAGGACTTGGATGGAATGGGTTGAGACCAAAGCAAGGATTTGGGGCAGAGAGCAATTTATATTCTTAGTAAAGGCTAGGCTGACTTGGGACGCAAAGAAATGTGTGAATTCTTCAGTCCAAACCAACTGGCGGAGAATAAGAACTGTTATATGAAAGGTTAATAACAGAGAACAGAAAAGATGGAGTAAGGTAGGCAGATCCTGGAGAGCCCTTCTGAGGCAACAGTGCTTTGATCTGTAATTTCTTATGGCTTGAAATGTGAATGTTGGGGAAGATATTTTCCTCCTACTTTAGGTTCTCAGTGTCTTACATCTAAATGGTTGGATCTGGGAACTTGTCCCACATGAGGAAACAGAGACCCATCCAAAGGGAGCTTGTCTTTTCCTCCTTACCATGATCAGGCAATATTTTGATGCACTTATTTGATGAACGTTCCTAATACAGAGGTCTAGATATCAAACTTTAGGAGTAGAAAACTTCCATGGAAATATTATATGAGTTTTGTACATCAAATGATTATTTCTAAAGACAAATACATGTTAGTTCACTTGTGCAATCATAGTAGCTGGTCAATGAAGAGGAAGGCATTAATGGAGCTGGACCA
Organism: Tonatia bakeri; assembly: GCA_004024845.1. Lineage (NCBI taxonomy): Eukaryota > Metazoa > Chordata > Mammalia > Chiroptera > Phyllostomidae > Tonatia > Tonatia bakeri. Next base: position 36,615 of record PVIA01007958.1, read on the forward strand.
TGACCCAGTTTTCCCAGGGCTACTAAGGGATGCTCCACATGGGATGGGAGGAAGAAGACAGGTAGCCCTGTCTGATCTCCAAGTCAATGTGCTTCTGGACCTCCAGGTAAATATACTAATAATAAATGGTAGTAGAAGGGTCTTCTCTATGGAACGATCTTAGCAATATGTTCTTGAAAACTGACAGAATGAAATGTTTCCTTACTTTGTGGGATAACACCATAAATCCCTCATTGAAGACCTCATCTTTTACTCTGGGCCAGAAAGTGTGTGCTCATCATAAGAATGATCGGGGGAGCAACACTTGATGTTCCAGACTTCTCTCTGTTTTGTCTGAGCCTCTGGATTACATGAATCTTTTACATCACTATGAACCTTTGATACTGAGTAAGATCTTGATTGTGTGAGTCTGATCCTTTCCATACCTCAAACAATAGTTAACTAAAGCAGAGAAAATGGTTCCAAGTGCGTGTGCCTGACTTCTAAGATATACTTACTAGTCTTAGCTTTTTTTCACAATTGCCCAAATTTAATTTATGGAGAAAAATAAAAGAGGAAAGTTTTTAATAAGGTTCTTTAAGTATTTAGTGCATTAATTTTTTTCTATTTTTAATTGTGGTAAAATATATATAACATAGAATTTACTTTTTAACCATGTTTTTAGTTTTAGTTTTTATTTTTTAATTACATTTTACTGATTACGCTATTACGGTTGCCCTGATTATTACCCTTTTGTCTGCCTCCACCCAGCAACTGCCACTCCCTCAGGCAATCGCCACACCATTGTTCATGTCCATGGGTCATGTGTATAAGTTTTTTGCCTACTCCATTTCCTACACTGTACTTTACATGACCTGGCTATTCTGTGACTACCTATTTGTGCTTCTTAATGCCCTTACCTCTTCACCTATTCCCCAAAACCCTCTCCTATCTGGAAACCATCAAAATACTCTCTGATCCATGATTCTGACTCTGTTCTTCTTCTTTGCTTAGTTTGTTTTTTAGATTCAATTGTTGATAGATATGTATTTATTGCCATTTTATTGCCCATTGTTTTGATCTTCTTTTTCTTAAAAAAGTCCCTTTAACATTTCATATATTAATGGTTTGGTGGTGATAACTCCTTTCATTTTTTTTTCTTGTCTTGGAAACTCTTTATCTGCCTTTCAATTCTAAATGATAGCTTTGGTGGGTAGAGCAATCTTGGCTCTAGTTCCCTGCTTTATATGACTTTGAATATTTCTTGCCAATCCCTTCTAGCCTGCAAAGTTTCTTTTGAGAAATCAGCTGACAGTCTTGTGGGAACTCCCTTGAAGGTAACTAACTGCTTTTCTCTTGCTGCTTTTAAGATTCTCTCTTTACCTTTAACATTTGGCATTTTAATTATGTTGTGTCTTGGAGTGGGCCTTTTTGCTTCCGTAATAGTTGGGATTTTCTGTGGTTCCTTGACTTACATGTCTACTTCCTTTACCAAATTAGGGAAGCTTTCTTTCACTACTTTTTCAAATAGATTTCTAATTTTTTGCTCTTTCTCATCTCCTTCTGCAACCCCTATCATGCAAATGTTGGAATGCCTGAAATTGTCCCAGAGGTTGCTTACACTCTCCTCATTTTTTAAAAACTGTTTTTCCTTCTTATTGTTCTGTGTGGTTGGTTTTTTTTTTTTTTTTTTTTTGGTTCCTTATGTTCCAAATCATTGATTTCATTCTTGGCTTCATCCACTGTGTTGTTGTTTCCCTTTAAATTGCTCTTTATTTCAACTAGTGTATCCTTTGTTTCTGACTGGATTTTTTTTTCTGCTGCTGAGGTCCTCACTAAGTTTCTTGAGCATTATTATAACCAGTGTTTTGAACTCTGCATCTTATAGATTGCTTATCTCCATTTTGTTTAGCTCTTTATCTGAAGTTTTGATCTGTTCTTTCATTTGGGCCATGTTTCTTTGTTTTCTCATTTTGGCAGCTTCCCTGTGCTCTTTTCTATATATCAGATATAGCTGCTATGACTCCCTGTCTTGGTATCATGGCTTAATGTAGTAGTTGTCCCATAAGGTGCAGTGGCACAGCCTCTCCTATCACCCAACCTGGGTACTCAAGGTGTGCTCTTCGTGGGTTCAGTACATTCTCCTCTTGCAGTTGAACCTTGGTTGATGTTGGCAGGTCAACGGGAGGGATTAACCCAGGCCAATCAGTTGCAAGGACTGGCTGTCACCCTGACCACCACCCTCTGCCCTCTGTGGAGGCTCAGCTGTGCAGGGGCAGGGTGGTGGTACTCTGATGTGGTTTGTAGGGGTGTTCAGGCCCTGGGATTTCCCAGATCGTGCAGGCCAAGGTCAGCCCCCAGCTGTATTTTGTCTGAGACCACCTTGCCTAAGCTATAAAGCAATCTGAGATGGCTGTTACTTGTGCCGGGCTTGGAGATTCCCAGCTAAGCTAAGCTGTGATTCTAGGCTGGTTGCTGCTAGTGCCTGGCCTGGGGCCATTTAGCAAGGGATATGGGGCCTGGGGACTCACTGAGACCAACTGTTCCTTGTGTGAAAGGATTTAGGAAGTTGTAAAGCATTAGCCAAAACCAGGCATTCATACGGAAAAGCCACTGTTAACAGCTATAAGTTGGGTGAGACAGAGTCTCAGGGGTTCTCCAGGTTGGAGCAAACAGTGTTAGCCAGGTTGATGGAGTCTCAGATATGGCATGTGCCTGCTGGCTCTGTGGGTCTGCCAACCTTTCTATCTGGGAGAAAGCTGTCCCCCAGCTCTTGCCTTGATGCGAGAAACTTCAATTCCTCCCAGTATGCCACTGGTGCCTTTCAAGATGCTATCCCAATGCTGGAGCTCAGAGGGAGTCAGTCTGAGTGAGTTCATATGTGGGTTTTTTAAGAGGAACTGCTTGGGACTCCAGTAGTTTCTTCCATTGACTGACTCAATTCCCACTGGTTTTGGTAGTCAGAAGATATAGGGACTTATCTTCCTCACACTCGAACCCTGAGCTGGGGCATCTGGTATGACACTAGGACTCCTCACTCCTGAGATACACATTCTGAATTTTTATCTACCACATGTGTATGTAGGACAAGACCATTCCACATCTCCACCCCTCCTTCCAATTTGGATGGATGTGGTTTCTTTAATTCCATAGTTGTCAGACTCCATTCAAGTTGATTTCTGATGTTTCATAGTGATGGTTGTTTTATAATTTTGTTGTAATTTCAATGTGGTTGTGCATGGAGGTGAGCCATGTTTACCTATGCCACTATCTTGACTGGAAGCTATTTAACCATTTTAAATGTACAATTCAGTGGCATTAAGTGCGTTCATTATTGTACAAACATCATCACTATTTATTTCCAACCTTTTTCACCTTCCCAGATAGAAAATGTGTACAATATCTTCCCATCCCTCTTGCCCTATCCCCTGGTAATTTCTATCTGACTTTCGGTTGTGTGTGTTTGACTATTCTAGGGCCCTCACAAGTGGAATCATACAATATTTGTCCTTTCATGTTTGGCTTATTTCACTTAGCATAATGTTTGCAAAGTTCATCCATATTGTAGTATGTATCAGGGTTTTTTTTTTTTTCCTTTTTAAGGGTCAATAACATTTCATTGTATGTATAAACCACATTTTGTTTATCCATTCATGTAGATGGACAATTGGGTTGTTTCCACATTTTGGCTACTGTGAATACTGCTATAAATATTGGTATACATATAGGTTTGACTTTGTGTTTTTGATTTTTTTCCATCTATACCCAGAATTTGACTTGCTGGTGATTCTATATTTAACTTCTTGAGGGATCACCACACTGTTTGCCACAGCACGTATGCCATTTTACATTTCCAGTTGCAATGTGATGTACAAGGATTTCAGTTTCTCCACATCCTTGCCAATGCTTGCTATTTTCTTTTTGATGATTAGCATCCAAATTGGTGTCTTACCTATTTCTTTTTGCCAAGTCTCAGTAGTAAATAACCATAATGTGAATAATATTTTTCTACTTACTAGCTTGTTACTTGCATCTTTCTGGCTATCCTTGCATCAGGAATAGACTTGCCCCTAGAGCAAAACTGCCAAGACTGAGCTGCTTAGCTATCTCTTTGTGATTTTCTCCTTGTCACCTCCCGTCAAACTCTCTGGGAAGTTTACGGGTGAATAACAGACAAGCTTATTTAACCAAAAGAGTTAAGGAACAAACTTTCCAATCAACTCTATTTATGGGTTCTTTCTCAAGCACGTCCTCTTATTCAGCTTCGACTATCCATATAGGTGAAGAGGGATTTGACATGTTTGGCCTCACCCATTGCTCTGTTGATTGTGCTCTTCTTTTTGCTATGAGGATCTAGTTTGCTATGAGGGTCTGGTATGTATTTAGAAAAGTGATTTTATTAACTAATGTGATTATTGGTATTTTGAATATAATATTCAGTTATCATCACTGAGGAATTTATATTACCGTTGCTTAAGCCATCATTGCCTTAAAAGTACATGTGACTTCTGAATGTCACTGTGTTTTCACTGTTGTTAGTAAAAGTAACATCTGCTCACTTTGGATCTTTAAGGCCTGTCTGCTTCTGTTCCTGCTGAAGCTCAAACATTCAGACTGCATTTGGCACTACATACAAAGTTGGGAAGCCAGGCTGGGGCCTGTTCTCCCTCCTGGGTGTTGATAAAGCTGTCAGCCAGGTTGTGGGCACAGAATTTTAGTAAGACTAGTGGTCATAATTTCTTAAGCTCACTGGCAATTCATGTTATACAGGGAATGAATATGACACCATAACTCCTTGTACATAAAAACAGACACATATATAATAACATTTCATTTTGATTTTTTCTGTGATAATACTGTAGGCCATAGAAATCTCTGAAAAGTGTCAATTAGAAGAAGCCTGATACAATATATACTGTGCTTAACTTTTTTTAAAAAAATAGAAATACTGCTAAAGGTCTTAGGCTTTCTAGCACTTTATGTAAGTAGCCAGTTTTATAAAATAAATCTGATGGTATTGGAAATAAAAGTTTATATCCTTCACTTGAGAAACTAGGATCTTGAGTTTGAAGTAAGAATTTCTAGAGACACTGTTGATTTTAATTGACACAAAAGTGATTTGTCAGCTGTTCATATTCATCTATGATCTTGCCATTCAAAGTTTGATCTGAAGACCACTATCATCACCAGGAACTTGTTCAAAAGAAAAAGAAAAACTCAGGTCCCTCCCCAGATCTGCAAAGAAGATTCTACATTTTAACAAGACCCCTAAGTGACTAGTAAATATATTAAAAGTTGAGAACACTTTTCTAACCAGAAAGCTCAAAATGGATGAGACTTAAATATAAGTTGTGATACTGTAAAAGTTCTAGAGGAAAACATAGGCAGTAAAATTTCAGATATCTCATATAGCAATATTTTTCCTGATATATCTCCTAGGGCAAGGGAAATAAAGGAAAACATAAACAAATGGAACAAACCCACATCTGCAAAAATAACTCCCACACACAATCCCACTATCAACAGCAAATGAACCAGTATTAATAAGAGTGTAAAGAGATTAAGACTATTATAAGAAAGGAGAGTGAATATGAGATAACCTACAGAATGAAAAATGATTTTAAGAGGGTAGAGGGAGGAGCACTAATAAGAGTAGGGAATGGGAAAATGTGAAGAGAAAGTAAAATTTACATCATGAATAAAAAAAGGGAATGAAGAAGGCAGAATGTAGTAAGAGAAGGGAAGCATATAGTATTAGTTTTAAACAAATTAAATAAAAGAAAGTGGGAGAAAGAAAAAGGAAAAAAAGTAAATAAATAATAGTAAAAAAATATAGGAACCAGCTCTGGCTGTTGTGGCTCGGTGGGTTGAGTACCTGCCTGCAAACCAAAGGGTCACCAGTTCGACTCCCAGTCAGGGCACATGCCTGGGTTGCAGGCCAGGTCCCCAGTAGGGGGCATGTGAGAGGTAACCACACATTGATATTTCTCATCTTCTCCTCCCTCCCTTTCCTTCTCTCTAAAAATAAATTAATTAATTAAAAAAAAAGAAATAAGAACCAAATTGGAGAAAAAGATTCACCATAGCACTGTTAACAATAAATGAACTAAAATTAATATATGTGGAATGGAAATAAGATGGGAAAAAAGAGAAAAGCTTAAGAGATGTGTAGAGGAAAGGGAAGTGATTTTTAGATGATAAAGGGTGAAACAATACTAAGAGTGAGGAATGAAAAGCAGGCTAAGACAGGGAAAAATTGAAATTTGAGACAAAAAATGGGCTGAATGAAGGCAGAATGGGGTAGAAGAGGGAACGGTAAAATCTGAGATTGGAAATGCAAAAATAGTGAAGATCTAGAGATAAAGTTGAAAAAATGCAACAACTACCCTATGCATGAGCAAAGACTGCTAATGGTGGAGAGAGAACAAGGGTATTATAAGAACAGCAAAAAGAGTGTGAGGTGACCATTGACAAGAAAATTAGTTTTGAGACACTGGATGGGTGAGAAATAATAAGAGTGTGGAATGGAAACAAGTTGTAGCAAGAGAGAAAGCAAAATTTAAAACAAAAATAATAAGAGGAAAGAAAGTAAAATGGGGTAAGTGAAGTAAGGAGCAAAATATGAAAACTGAAATAAACTTTAATATAAAATCTAGTGATTTAATATGTACAAACTTGAAGGACAAGAAATGAATGTTAAAAAACTATGCAGGAAAGAACATATTGCTAACCATGGAGAAGACCACAGTGGATTTCGTCTCAGTAGCATCTGGTATTTACCACTGTTCTTTCTTTCTCGATTCTCCTCTGCTGATGTCAGATGGTGACACTGTCTGGCCCTTAGGCAGACTGTTTGAGACTACCAGGGATCTACTATCTGTGGCTTTCTCCTTCAGTTGTTAATCTAGTCACTCTGCACTCAGCAGCCAGGCTTAGGTACCACAGGGAAGGGCAGCGTACCTCCTGTGGGTGAGGCTATTGCTTCTCCTCAGGCTGATGCCACTAGGAGAGAAGTGGTCTGAGCAAGATGGCTACTGCAGTAAGAGGGACGATTCAGCACCTGGATCCTGGTGGCTGTTCGCTCAGTTTTCTCCCCAAAGCAACCAATCCCAGTCTCTCCTCAAATGTCTCTAGTCCATTCTGAACTCTGCACCCCTTGCCAGAGCCCAGGGTAACTGGCTGCATACGAAAACTTGTGAGTTGGCTCTTTAAGCGGCTCTTTGAATCTCTAGCAGCCTGTCTCTGGCAGAGAGAAACCCTGCCGCTTTTCCCCAGTGGTTGTTATCTGTGTACTTTTCGGCCTGTGGTACTGTAGGCTGGGGAATCCAGTTTGGGGTTTAGATCCCATACTTCTCAAGGGGATAACCCTGGATGCTTAAATATCCCTCTGGCACTTTAGCTGCTGCTCATGAGCACCCAGACAGCCCTCTCATGTCTCCACTGCACTCCCTACCAGTTATGCTGTGTGGAAGCTGTTTCTTCTGTCTGTGGTTATAAGGCTTCTCTCTCGCTATTGTTCAGTTGTTTAGTCTGGACGCTATTAAGTTGTAATTCCAGATTGGTCCTGGGAGGAAGTTAGTATAACTTCCACTCACTCCTCCGCCATCTTGGATTTCTAAAATTTAATTTCCAGGGTATTATTTTGAATATGCATATTGTTATTGCTTTCTATAGTTACATTTTTAATGAGTAACCATAAATAACAGAGTTAAAAATGCTTATATAGATATGGAATTAGTACTACACATATATAACGTACATCCTTATTTTTCCCTAAAAAATTTGGGCAAAAAGTGCATTATACATGGCAAAATATGGTAAGTGCCCATTAGTAGATGAGTGGATTAAAAAATTGTGGTTCATTTACCCAAAGGAACACTATGCAGTAGAAAGAAAGAAGGAATTACTATCTTTTGTGACAGCGTGGATGGGACTGGAGAGCATTATGCTAAGTGAAATAAGGCAGTCAGTGAAAGACAAACACTGTATGCTCTTACTTATAAGAAGAATTGAATGAATAAAATAAACTAATGAAGAAAATAGAACCTGAGACATGGAAATATAGAACAGACTGACAGCTGCCAGAGGGGAAGGGGGAGGGGGATAATGGTTGGAAGAAGGGGAAGAGATCAGTCTAAAAACATATATGAGTGACCCATGGACATGGACAATGGTGTGGGCACTGATTGTGGGGGTGAGAAGATGGGAGGGCAAAGGGGGAAAACTGGGACATTTGTAATAGAATAACAATAATAAAAATATTTGTAGAGGAAGATTACCCTTAAGTCAAGTCCTTTAAAATGCACAAGGTGCTCCTTCTCCTCTTATCTTCTAATTGAGTAAAAGAAAACTCTAAAGATAAACTTTAAAATAGTCAATCTTAATTAAGTGGCCATTAATTACATTTTGGCAGTATCTTAATTGAAATACTACTTACAGGGCCTTCTAAATTTCTTTATGGTTTTCTCTGTATATCAGTTGTAACCTTAAAGTGAATTTTCAGGGATATGACCCATTTCATGAAGTTTAGGGTAGATTATAAATTGATTTACCTTCTGGATTGTAACATAATTTCATGTCCTCCACAGCATCTGGAGGCTGAGAAAAGTTATGAGGCATATTAATAGGTTATTATAACATCTTCTTTCTCAACTAGTTTGACAAATAAGAGGGCTTTATTTTATTTAAAATTTTGTTTTATTTTTAGATTTTATTTATTCTTTTATTCACAAGATATTTATTAAGGCCTTGAAGGTTTTTATCTGAAAGATTTTTTATTGTATTTTAGAAGTGTTTTAGAATTCAACACAAATACAATTTGAGTAAAACAAAAGCTTAGCAATTGAGAATACAAAATATATATTTTATTTCTTGTCTATTACTATTCAATACAGTGTTTATATAGAATTGCTATATGGAACAATAATACATTAAAGTATACAAGGTAGTTTTTAATGTACCTCTCTTCATTTTTGAGGGGATTTGCATTTCACAATATTTAGAATTTTTACCGTTAGGTATATATATACAATTCACTGCATATAGTATGAAATATGTTTCACTTTTCTTCCAAAGTCTCAATAAATAGCTCTGATGTTAGAACAAAGGTTTATGTATGTGTGTAAAGTCTGGCAATTCTCCAGCTTGACATTTCCAATTATATTTTTCATTGGAAGTATCTAAGGATATTGGTTTGGCTATTGAAATATCTTTACTACTTCACCCTGAAGAGTGTTCACAGTTTTCTTTGCAGAGTACTTGCCACATCTTTGAAAGAGTTTATTTGCTCATGAGGGAATGTAAAATTCTAACGCAGAGTTGCTTTGATGTTTAACAAGCAGATCAGTGGTGAAATTGAGCACTGTTTTCTCTTCCTCATCGTTTAAAATGATCATCATCATATTTTAGCAAAACTAAGAAATTTCAGATAGTCATGTCCTATAGTACTGTATTGTGGCTCAGAACATGTACATATATATATATATATATATGCATTCTTTGAGATAAAGAAGAGAATATGAAGTCATGTGTAATAAACATTCTGGTCCTGGATTATTCTGGTGTTTGCCGACAAAATTGATAACAACAAAGTCATTTAGCCAAAATTACAGTTGTGTGAACTGCTTATTTTAAAGAAAATACTCACAGACAAGTTTATACTAACTTCAAGATATTTTTATCATTTTGTGCAATGTAAAAGTTAAGTCTGATGTGACTATAATTTTTGTATTTATAGAAGAAATGGTTCATTTCTTAGTAGAACATCATGCTTTTATTAGCTTTCATGATCTTTCCTAATATCTCTCTTGGAAAAAGGAAAGCACTTAGACAAAAATAAATAAATTGCTCAATTTCATATTGTTAGACATTAAAAAATTACAAAACAAGTTAGTGAGCTTTCAGCTCTCACTGTTTTTAAGCTACTTAATATTTACCATCTTCAAAGACTCTGGAATCCAGCTTCTAACACTGTGGTGTTTAGTGTAGCGTATGAGGAAGTCCCAAATATGAGGAGGCATAGAGAAAATCTATGTCCTACCACACATCTCAACACTTGTGTCATCTTAGGTTATATTTATGAGGATGAAGCATAATTCAGTTATTGAGCACAACTTCCTTGATTGTTCATATTCTTCTGGCTTGCTGGGGAGGAGTTCACAAAGGCTGGACAAGGCATCAAATATGGGCCACCAGCTTTCAGCGTTGTCCATCTCTAACTCAAGGTCGTTCATCTCTAAATCACCACCATGTTAAACTATTGTATAGCCCCAAACAAGTTCACTATATTGTTCATTTCTCTGCTGAGACCAGAATATTTGTATGAGAAACCTAGAGAATCAACAGGCATTTTCCTGATTGTTCTTAAAAAAATGTTTTTTTCCCAAAAGATACACAAATTTCTGATACAAATTCCAGAAGTGGAAAAACAATAGTTTTGAAGGTCAAACATGCAGAGACAGTTAATAAATTATATTAGTATAACTGTCTCTTTAGGAACATTGCCTCTTTTCCCTCAAATCCAACTCTAAATATAAGTTTAAAAGTTGAATTTGGGAAGGACTAATTGTCATTTGATGGGTAAATATATGAAATGAAACAGAAAAAAACCCCAAGAATACAATCACATTGCTTTATTCCATAGAATAACAGCTGGGATGCTCATTTACTGTCTTTTTCAGACTAATAAAATTTAGTCTAATATGGCTTTCCAAATACCACTATGATGCCAAGAATTTACTATTTTTTTCTGCTAGAAATCAAATGTCTTCTTGTTTTATGAAATCTGCTGATTATTTTACCATTTAGGGATATAGCTATAGTCTCAAGAGCTGTAGAAATTCAACTACATCACATTCAAGTCACTTCTTGTGTTGTACGTTACTGAAAACATATGATTTAAAAGACATTTTCAGGGGAGGACTGGGGAAAGGGCTGGGATGGGAGTAAAAGACAGAAAACTGTACTGGAACAACAATTAAAATAAAAAATAAAAGACATCTTCATTTTGTTCACTAAAATTAGTGTACCATTATGCAGAAAGTGATAGATGACAGTTTATCCGGTGTTTTGCCTATTTTGGAGTGTTCATCTTTGTGCATATTTACCACTGATTGTTAAAAAGTCTCTCTCTTCCTTTCTCACCTCTTCATTTTTACCCAAAAGATTGTTGGAGGAAAGAGGATAATGTGCCAGGCCAACAGCTGGCATCATATTAATTAGCCTATCCAACATTTGATGGAGAATAGGATTAAAATTTTAGATAAATTCAATGTTAAAGGACTGTCCTTGGGGTAAGATGAAGAGTCATACATTAGCTTTCATCAATAAAGATAGTTGGAACTTTTGCCAGATGAATCTGATGAGTGCAGATCTGGATTTTATTACTTTTGTTTGAGGCTTTATGATTGTGTGTACAGATGTTCCCACTGAAAGCATAAATTATGTTGTCATCTTCTTCATATTGTTGATTCCAACTATACTCTTTTATGTGTTTTTCATTGATTAAAACAATACTAATCATAGTGAAAAATTAATATTAGTTTTAGTTTTACTTAAAACTAATATTTATTGAGTGTGATTACTCTGGCAAGTGATTATATTTTACATATATAAATTAAGTAATATACTATTTATATAGTGGGGAAAACAAAGGTAGATATTGTTATTATCCCCTTTGAAGAGTTGAGGAAACTGAAGCACAGACAGGCTTAGTAATTTTCCCAGGGTTATATAGCTAGAGGTATAAGTCAGGATGCTAATAAATAAAATCAATCTTCTACATGATATTTTTTGTAATGAAGGTGGTGAGAAACCATCTACATCATCAAGTGATGACCTCAGCTCCTTCTGTCCCTTGCTCACTCAGACTTTTGACCCAAAAGTCAGGTGAGGCATAGGTAGACTTTCTGTGACTATTGGTATGTGGATGGATAATTCTGGTCCATGCCGCTCTGTACAGCATGCTAACAATAAAGCACGTAGACACCATGACTCTGTTCTAGCCTGTTTTACAGCTTTTATTTGGAAAAAATACCAGGAGAACAGAACAAAGATTTTGAAATAAAAATTGTGAAAAGAATAAAATGGTTTTGTCATTAACCTTTTTGCTTAGAAATTCTTTTTTTTTTTTTTTTTTGGTGCAATCGGTAGCTGTTGGGTAGACTCTTTCACATATACCAGTGGTATAAATAATTTTAGAATTTGTCAAATTGAAAATAATGACTTCTCATTTTAATAGAATATCATATTCCCATCTCCAACCCTTTTTTTTCTCCAGTTTGACCCTTTTGAGTTCAATTAAGCAAAATGTTATTGATCAAGATTCAGTATAAACTAAGCCCTCAGATAGTCCCAGACCTCAGGTGCTCATGACTGTGCTGTAGGTCAGCTTTCCATGGGGATATAGCAGACATTAACATGAAGTAGCCTTGTACATAGGCACAGAAGAGGTTATTTCTGACTTGAGAGTGGAGGGATCAAAACTTCATGGAGATGGCAAAATTTGGAAACATTGAGATGAAGAAAGTTATTCAAGGTAGAGAAAACAGTGTAAGCAAAGGTGGACAACTATAGTGCATGTTCAGGCTGTGGTGGGGTTGAGATTAAAGATGAGAAGAAGGATGAGCAGGAAAATTATATGGGAGACTGAGAAAGAAAATGTTGAGCCTAAATTATGGGGGATTATGACTATTATGTAGGGTTTAGATTTTATTCCAGGGGGCAACAAAGGCCATTACAGGAAAGAGGTAAGCAAGGAATGGGTTTTAGGAATCTAACTAAATCAACCCTCAAGGGAAGAATGTAAGAGAGTGAAACTGTGTGAAGGATGGCTTATGGACGTTAAAGGACATAGGCAGAGGGTAGTTGGGAAGCTTTTAAGGGAGAGAAAGGTAACAGGATAGAACAGTAACAAGGACCTGAGATCTGGAGCACAGTGGAAATGGAAAAGAAGGCCCAGACAGAATGTGTGTAATTGGCTACACTGGGGGGTAGAGGGTAAAGGAAGGAGAGTAGTTAATTGTTCTTGCCTCTGAGTCTCCCAGTTCTGATGAGTGAGACTATGCCACATGATTGACTAAAACAAAAAGGAACATGGACTAACTTGTTTTGCCTTTTTATTTGTTTTTGCAGTGGTTGGTTATAGGGTTCATAGGAAAGAGAATATTTCTTAAAATAATCTGATAATATGTCTTTTCAGCTCTTTATACAATATTTTTGAAGGAATAAAGTAGAAAAAGCAATCTATAAGACATTTATTATTAGACTAATAAAATTAGTAGAATGTAAAATAGATGAAAGGATTCATAAGATATATTTGTTTTTCTTATGAAGGTAAAAAATCAACAAATTCAACTGTATAATAACTATAATAAATAATACCATGGTGAGTTTATAAAGTTTAAACTTCCTTATCTCATTGGATTACCAAGATATTTCGCAAATTTAACTTTGACTGTAAAAATAGTTTGGGCCTGTTTTAGTAAAGCAACCTTATGACATTTTCCTGGCACATCTACTTCTGTCCCTTGTCTAAAAAAATAGAGACATGCATGTTTAAAACATGAATTTTCCTTCACTCCCCAAAATTTTGTTGGTATCAAAGGAAGAACTCTGGCTCAGTTCTTTATAATCTCTGGGTTAAGTATTATTTTTATTCTAAACAAGTTAAAAACTCAGCTTTTCATTAGCACAAATTTGGCCAAAAATCTCGCTACAGATTTTTGGGGGAAGTGATTGCTGGTGAGTTAGAAGAAGAGTAAAGTAGTGGTGGAAGGCAGAACAATCCCACATACTCTAAATTTATGTTTCTATTTTGCTTGCATAAATAACAGAACCATTCAAAAAGGGAAAGTTAATATTATCGAGACATTAGATTATTTTTACCTCATTATCCTATGACCAAACTTGACATATAATTATATAAGGACTTGTACCAGAAACTCCTAAATATTTAATCTCTCTCTGCCTGGTGATCTCCAGTTTGTTGGCATAGACTGGTTGCCTTTCAATGAGATGACTAAACTCTTAGTCTCATAAACTTCCCTCTCAGGATATTCAGCTTCACACATTCTAATTCCTGCTTAAATTTAGTTATATTTGAATATTTCATCTACCAAGTCATACATACACATTTTTCTTACCCAAGGAATTTATCCAAGGTATAATGATTGTTTCTAAGCTTAAATGATTTCATCATTGGAGGACATAGACTGATTGTTTAAGTAAATCAGTACAACCTCTTTTGCACAACCCAAGTGGAGTGTCTGACATTTTTCACTTTTCAATTTCATTAATTAATTTTTAAAATTATAAATGGTATGTTCTAATTACAGAACATATGTTAAAAAATGGGTACATTCAGCAATTTCTGGAGTTAGATCTCTTTTGTCTAAGAGGGTGAGTGATTTCTAAAGCCTTAGGGAAGAACTCTTATAGGGCAGGTGTGGTACCTGGTATCCAAAGAGGATCTCCCTTCCCATCTTCCCCTTCTTTCATGCCTGTATCAGTTTCTTACTGCTGCTATAACAAATTGCCACAGATTTTGTGGCTTAAATAACACAAACATATTATCTTAGAGTTCTGTAGATCACAAATTCAACATGGGTTTTATTAGGCTAAAATCAGTAAGTCAGCATACCATGTACCTTTCTGGAGGCTCTAGGGAAGAATCCATTTTTGTGTGTTTTCCAGCTTCTACAAGCTACCCATATTTCTTGGCTCATGGCTTTCTTCCTCCATTTTCCAGCCAGCAATGACAGGTCAGTTCCCACTCATGGGGCCATTTCTGTTTCTCTGGAGCTGAGAAAGATTTTCTGTTTTGAAGTACTTATATGATTAGATTAGGCTCACCTGGATAACACAGACCAGTCTCCCCATCTCAAGGTTCATAACCTTAATCACATCTGCAAAGTCCTTTTTGACATGTAATGTAACATATGTTGAAATTCTGAAATGTCACTAGATAGATTTTTTCTAAATATTTATTTATTCTAGATAGATTTTATTTCAATATGTCTTCTGACGGTGCCAGCGTGCTCTTTCACTCTGAACACTGGAGTTTTCTGTTAGGTCAGAACAAACCTATTTTACTTCTGTGATCTTCTTTACAGTAGCCTCTGCTTCATCTGTCCAGTCCTCCCCAGAATCCCTAATGCATTGTCCTTTGGGACCCTGTTAGAAATGGGAATTCCTGATACACCCAGACATGCGGAATCAGAATTTTTAAGGATGGGGCCCAGGAATCTGTATTTCGACATGCTCTTCAGGTAATCCTGATGCATGCTAAATTTTGAGTCTAGCAGCCCACTAGATGTTGAGAGATGATAATAATAAGTTATTGTGGTGGGTAAAATGGTCAGATTGGAGTGTTAGTTAATAGACCCTATCGATCTGTCTATTTTCATTAGGGTATCATTGCAGAAGACCCTTCTGTCCTACTCCCTGATGTTTCAGACTTAGCTTTCTCTTTTATCCTGATGACAACACTTTTTCTGATTATGGTTTTTCTAAGATGATACAATCAGAAAGGTCAGTGATCCTCTTACCTTTTTCAAAGCAATTTATACCCTTTCTTTTGAATCCATTGCCAACAGCCTTTATTTACTCTGTGTCTGGTGGACAGTGGCTTGGAAATCATCTTGGATCACATGGGGAGTATTGATGCATGATACTTATACTCAGCTCACAGTACTCCTGAGCTACACTGATGTGGGAGATGGGGGCAGGGGCCCACTATGCTCCAGATCTCAGGTCCTTGTTACTGTTCTATCCTGTTACCTTTCTCTCCCTTAAAAGCTTCCCAACTACCTTCTGCCTATGTCCTTTAACGTCCATAAGCCATCCTTCACACAATTTCACTCTCTTACATTCTTCCCTTGAGGGTTGGGCAGCTGGTCTAACACATGCAATTTTGAAAGTGGTAAGTAGGTAGATTTTAAATGAGATAGCATTTTCATTACTTTGTTTAAAAAATGTATGAATTTGTCACATATAAATTAAGATATGGATGATCTGCCCAACACTGCTTCTTGGTATTATGAACTCAAATTTAGATTTGAATCTAGCTCCTCCAGTTGGAAGCTAGGGAAACTTGGGCAATTTTCTTCACCTCTCTGTATCAGTCAGTGCAATAACAATGCTGCAATAACGAGCAATCTATAGATCTCAGATACTTTACATAATGAGTTTTATTGCTCACTCATGGTGAATACAAGGTAGGGATGAGTTCTGTTTCATACAGTCAGTGAGGCTGATGATGGCTCTACCACCCTGTAGCCGTGTCAGGAATGTGAAGGTCCCATACTTGCATGGCTGGGGAAGAGAGGAGCTAGAGAACTGTGTGTCATCTTTTCACTGCCTTACCCCGGAAGTAAGAAATTTCATTTCCACTTATATTGCATCATCCTGACTAGTGGTATCAGTCTGTCAAATGGAATTCACACTTAGTTTTAATAGATATAAAATAACTCTCCCTATTTCTACATTATTATATGCTAGTATAATAAAATATTTAGGATGTAAACATTAATGATAGGAACCTTTGGATAGTGGGATGAAGGGATACTTTCACTCTTTCTTAACATATGTCTATTGCTTGAATGATTTTCAAAAACATTGTTATTATTGTAATAAAAAACATAGAATTCTGGTAAATGACAAATGACTCAAATATTACATGCTGTATTGTAATCTTTTCCTGGTTTTGTCATTCTGCTTCTTAGCTGAAAGGAGAAGGGGAAATGAAAGGAAACAAATGAAACATTTAGTGAACTTGACTGTCTGTGCCACCCTCTGTTGGTCCAATGCCTCATTTCTGGGAGAGGTCTGATAATGGTAGTTACCTCTTCTTGGAACAATTCTACTTTCAATTCTTTCAGCTCTCTGCTCAAAGCCTTCTTTTCAGAGAGGGTTTTCGTTCCACCTTAAACAGAAGAACCCCACAGCTCCCTCCCTCCCCATATTTCCATCATCTTGCTTACTCTCCTTTATTTTTCTACACTTCATGACTTAGCACCATCAGATATATAATGTACTTACTTGTTTATTTGCAATTGTCTGTCTCCTTTCTCGAGAATAGTGCCCTTGTCTATTTTGTTTATGGTTCCATCTCCAGGTTGAGCATAGGGACTGAAATATAGGAGACAGTCATATGCATTTATGTCTTGTTTGTTTGTTCACACAATTCACAATGTTTTTTAAAACAATTCACCCAATATAGATGTATATGGAGAAAAAGTAAAATATTTGTTGAATGAATACTACCCCCTGTGGTTATTGTGAAGATGAAATGACATAAATATATATAAAACCCTTGCCACAATGCCTGCCACATAGTAAATACTCAATAATTATCTTTTAAAGTTAATAATTATTTTCATTAGTGAGGCTATCAATTTTGTATTATTTTATTCTTACAATTAATAAACCCATAACATAATTCCTGGGATATAGTAAGACTCAATAAATGTTAGCTTTGCATATGAATAAGAATCAGTGCATAATATATACACAAAAGAACAGAATCTTGGTTAATGATAGTTGATAGTTACTGAGTCGTGTCACCTCCCTACACACTCTCCCTCTCTGCTGTGGCATGGTTTTCCTTAGGCCAGGGGTATTTTGCACCTTTTCCTCAATCCTGCAACTTCTGTAATCTGTCTCCCCAATTATTTCCAAATGACAGGAATGCAACCTCATAATTAGTCTTTTGAATAATTAAAAAATATATACATTAGTTATGCTTGTATGTAGAGTATAGTTTTTGAAATTTAGCAGTTCAGTTAGGTAAGAAAGCATTTTTTATAGTACATCCTAGCAGATGTAATTAAAGTAGATATTTTATCAAACCACATGCATTCCGAATTAAGAAAAATAACAACAGATCTCCTGCCCTTTGCCCTTTGCCCTTTGGTGAATACGTTGCTGAGTGCTACTCTTTAGTTTCTGCAACTAGTTTCGTTTCTAAGGATACAAGTATTTGCCATTCCCTGTTCCTTCCCACTGAACATCTGACTTTATTCTCTTATTCATAGAATTTAGCAGTTCCAGTTTTCCAACTTGTTTTTACTTATTCTCTGACTTAGAGGCTTACAAGTTTGACTTTTTGCCCAAAAGAATTGTTTTAGGAAAGCCCAATGTATAAAATAAATAAAAAGCTGAACTCCTCTGGTCAAAGGCACACATCTGGAAATGTTAGCCCTGCATTTCCCTGACTGTTGGTTGATTATACATTATTGTATCTCCCTCTCAACATTACTGCCACAATTCCTATTTTTCCCCGGATGTCCTGTGTTATATATCCCTCCTTCTGTGGGTTCTACAGTGTTCTATTCATATCTCTGTCATTGTTCTTGCCATATTGAACTTTAATTTGATTTGTTTCCCCCACTAGATGATGAAGTCCTTAAGGCAGGGACTTCTTACCTCCAGTGCCTAGTAACAGTAGACACTCTATCAAAGTTGTTCAGTGATTGAATCATTGGGCATGTCCAAGATCAGAGATGTTAAATCAGAAGGAGTAGATTGACAAAGCAAAGGTCTAAGTGATGGACACTTGGAAACAGATTCAATAGGTAGGCTGTCATCAGAAAAGTCATACTGGGCAGAAGGTATGAGAAGACCAGAGGGGACATATGTCAGTAAGAATCTCTACAGGACAGAAATGGGATGCTCAAATTAGGATATTTCCTGGGAGATATATGAGGCCTGTCTAGAAAGTATCCAGCCATGTATTGTGAAAAATAGAGACATTCACTGAAGAAGATGCAAAATACAAGAAACACTGTACATAGGACAATGATGCCTCAGTCCCTTTCAAAGTAGGCAACTTGGGACCTCACACAGTTCTACCAGTGTCTCTTCCACTGTTCAAAACACTCTGATTCATTGGTAGCAGTTTTAATCAAGTCATTGGCAACTGCAGCACGATGTTCCTTCTGCTCTGGTAGCAGAAGACATGGAACAAATTTTGCCATATGTTTCATGTAAAGATCCTGCATCAAAATCTTCGACATAGTAGTTTTTGAAATCCTTAGATCAGCCTCTAGTTCTCACACTGTCAGTTGCTTATCTTTTTCAATTGTAGCCCAAATACATACAACATTCTCAGGTATTCTGCTTGTTGCAGGCCTTCTAGAACATGGATCACTTTCAACAGATTCTCAACCATCTTTGAAGCATTTCTGCCACACTTTTACTTGTGCTGTACTTATTGCATCATCCTCAAGGTCCTTCTGAATCACCTCAAATATTGCAGGAGAATGTTCAAGCTTAACACAAAATTTGATGCAGGTTCAGTGCTAAACTTGCTCAGTCATGTTGAATGTGATGGCCACACAGTACACATGCTCACTCAGTGGTGTCTACTGCCCCCCACTGACTAGTACAGTGAAGTCATCATTGCTCATACATGGGCATTCCAGTCCACTCTCCTTGGCTGCCAGGTTATATCAATGTCACGTAAATTGTTCTTGTTATATTAACAATAGCTGGACTGTTTCTGGACAGACCATGTATTTACAAAGATACTATCTGTAAGATTTCATATTCTGGAGTGTAGAGCACCACAGGATATAAGGCAGTAACCTGAAAGTAGTGGCAATTGAATTATTACCAATCTAGGCTTAAAGAAAAAAAGGGAGGAAACAATTCCCAGGACCCAAAAAGAGTCACGTAGAGGAGGCCTTCCTGAGAGAAATGACCCTTAATCAGTGAACACAGTGAGGCACAGAATCAGGGGAAAATGCTCCATCCTCACTCCTCCCTTCCAGCAATGTTTTTTATGGTTTCCCACTGGATGATTCCAACTAGAAGTCAGAGAAAGCAGCCTAGTGATGCAGTTCACTCAGGTCAGTGTCCCCAGGCAGAAGGCAGGAAGGAAAAGTAGGAGAGTGGATCTGGAGGGGCAAATAACAGATGTCCAGCACAAGATATAAGGTATGGAACTCAGTCTAAAAGTGAGGAGAAGATGGTTGTTTGCCAGATTAGAGGGATATGAGGTAGGGAGGGAGGGAGGGAAGGGAGAGAGTTACTAGCTCACTGTATTATTACTGCATTGCAAACAACCATAAAATCCAAGTGGCACCAGCAATAAGCATGTATTTAGCTTATGTGTCTGTGTGTTTTCTAGGTTGCGCTCAGCTGGGGTGGTCTGGCTGGAGCAGCTTCTTCTGTGTGTCTCTCTTCATCCTGGGACCATCAAGCCCACCCATGGATGCTCTTCTCACAGAGATGGCCAAAGAGAAAGGGATCAAGGCTAATTGCATAATTATTCTTCAAGCTTCTGGTCATGTCACACAACCTGTAATGTTCTATTGGCCAAAACAAGTCACATGGCCAAGACTAGTATAGAAAAAGTGTGTGGCTAGTTCTGAACAAGAGTTTATTGTACCCAGCAAAGATGATCCTGAATTTCTCCTCCTGTTATCTTTCAAATATTGGTTAAGGGAAATGTTGACACATGTTAGAGGATTTTCTGATGGATTTTTGGAAATTTTCTTTAGCACTGTCCTTCCTCAAAGCCATATGGTTATCTACCTAAAAATAAAATTAAAATATATTAACAGCAGATCCTGCTGTTAATTCCTACACATTCAACATTTCCATAGAAGCAAAATTAAATGCAATTCAGCACTAGGAAGGAACGTAATTTTTTATTGCATTATTCTTGGAAATGTCTACACCAAATAAATGCCTATAATATTCTATAGCTGGCATATAAACTCATCAGCACTGGCATTTAAAAAATGAAAAGAACCTTTTAGAAAGGTACCTGACATTTTTGGAATGCATATGTGGCTTGATTTCAAATATAACTCAGGAAATCCAGTGGCTTTTAAAAATATGAAAAGGAACAAATTTGAGTTCCTGGTTGATGATGAAATTCAAAGATGAAAATATGTGAAATTTTGTTTCTTTTAAAGGCTAGAATGTAATGGTACAATAAATTGGTATGTAAAGATAAATTATTCCATTTATTTATTCACTTATTTTTATCATTCAATCAGTTGAGGTTTATTGGTGAGGTGGTTTATAACCACCTATTATAAATTGTGGCTAAAGAGATTATAGAGAAATAATTTCTACCATCAAGAAGTTTATGACCTTGCTGGAGAGAAAAAATGTAAATAAGTTATAAGCAAGAATAACACAAAGACTACAGTATATTTTCTTTAAAGCTCATGCTAAGTTTTCTGAGAACAGAGCTGTGGCTTGGGACATGTAATATGATATTAGTGGTATTTAATAACAATTGAGAGTGAACAAGAAATGATTCATTCTAATGGGAAAAATTAAGGTAAGTTTCATGGAGAATATGATATTTAGTTGAACTGTAAAAGATGGATAAAATTTCAATAAGTGAAAAAAATTGGGAAGATAATAAAGGCATTATAGTTGAGGGAACTACATAATCAAAGCACAGATGTGTAAAATTGCCCAGAATGGTAGGGTAGTAGCAAGTATGGCATAGCAATGATGTCTAAATAGATGTAATGGGAGATGGGGGCAAGGAGAAAGTTTTGGAAAGGTTGTTTGGAAACCTGAAATTGAGCTGAGGAGTTTGCATTTTGATCTGTGAACACTGGGGAGCCACTGAAGGCATTTAAGAAGGGACTATAAGCATGTAATCCAGGTGGCTATTTAACAGTAGAATTGGGTAGCAAATGAGTGAGTGCAAGTTGGGGCTGGTTAGGAAGCTCCAGCAACACACCAAGCAAAAGACTGGTGTTTAGGGTGGGAATAGGGCAGTTACAGAGTCGGGGGAGAGGAGAAGGTGGGTGTAGCAAATAGACAGGCATTTGGCACCCAGATTGATTTGGGTTGAGAAGAATTTCTTTGATTCTAATAACTCAAGCCTGGGTGACTATAAGAATACTGGGGCCATGGCTGAGAGAACTAAGGAGGACAAGCATGTTTGGTCTTACTTCAGTTTTGCAATGTGGAGCTGGAAGTCGAAGGTGCACATCTGTGTGGCTCTAGCTATCAGACAGTTGGAAATTTGAGTCTGGCACTCCAAAGAGGGTGGTATAATGTGTTGCAGCCTGAAAATCTTGTTGGGCATAAATTTGGAGTGACCAGACTATTTTTGAGTGGTAAATCACAACCATTACTAAGACTTTCTAAACAAGTAATACAATTTGTGTGATACAGTATAGTACTCAATATTTTTCTTTGATTCTTTCTTGCCATGTCACTGTAATCCTTTCCTTCTCTTCTTTATACATTAACCAGAGCAGGAAGGCTTTTCTCTCTGAGGCTCCTGCTCAATTTGGTAAGGTCCAAAGACACAATATGTTAAGAACAATTTGAAAAGTTTTGCTCTGTTCTTAAGCTGGCTGTAATGGTTCAGCACCATGTATCTCTGAGGTGTGCATGCCTTTTCTCCCTAGCACAGATGGGAGGTGTTTACTGCTGCCTCAGATGACCACCACAACTGGTGCCCGTAAACCGGGACAGCCAGACGGTACTGCACATTCAGCTTCCAAAGGAAGCAACTTTTGAATATAAAATTGTGATTTTGAAAACAGTTCTGGGCACTGTCCCTTCACTGCAGCCTCTGTTCCAAGCCAATGTCTGTTTTAATCCTGCTTTGCTTTCCGTTTCTGTCCTTACTAAAACATTTTTGACCCAGCAGCATAATTAGGCTCCTTTTTCTTTTTTTTTAATCATGGTAAAAAAATATGTAACATAAAATTTACCATCCCAACTATTTTTAGTATAGTGTTTGGCAGTGATGAGTGCATTGTTGTGCAATGATGTCTAGAACTCTTTATCTTGCAGAACTAAAACTCTACACCCCTTAAATAGTAACTCCCCATCCCCCTCATCCCTATCCCCTGGTGATTACCTTTCTACTTTCTGTCTTTATGAATTTGACACCCTTAGGTACCTCATAGAAATGGAATCACATAGTTTTTGTCTCTTTATGATGTCTTCCTGGTTTTGGTCCATCTCCGTGGGTGGGATTTGAACTCACATTAGGCATTGACACTTTGTGTTCTTGTAGATAGGATAAAGGCTTGGACCCTTTACCCCACTGGCATTATGCTGGGCCTGTGCTACCCTCCCCGAGGGAAAAGATCGCTCTCATTAGATGTCTTGAAAGAATACTTTAGCTACATGTAATTTCTCACATCCAGTCTGCTCCTCATCAAATCGTGAAACTGGAAGGAATCCTGCAGCTCAGAGGACTCGGATTCTCGCCTTATGGCAAAACATGCCCCTCCGTCCAACTCTGCAGGCAGATTAAATGACAATGGGAAGAATGCAAGATTCTGCACATCAGGAGAGCCTAAGAATGGCAGTGTAAAAAATTAGAATATAGACAATGAGAAAACAACCACTTCAGAAGTTTGCTATTTATATTGTACTTTTTCTCTGCCTACCAAATATATCTTAACAGTGAGGCAAGCCTTTAAACAAATTGCACTCTGAGTCCCCTAATAGGTACTCCACTGGTTGACCTTTTGATTTAGAACTGAAGATGTCGTTTTTGAAAACTTGGAAAGTGACATAGGTC
The DNA here is from genome assembly GCA_004024845.1 of Tonatia bakeri. NCBI lineage: Eukaryota > Metazoa > Chordata > Mammalia > Chiroptera > Phyllostomidae > Tonatia > Tonatia bakeri. Next base: position 60,112 of record PVIA01007958.1, read on the forward strand.
ACTGAGGCTGTTTTGTGATCTCAGAGCAGTCTGTTTGATATAGTGCCATGGTGGATCTTGGCTTGGGAGCGGGTGCATGGGCACCAAAGAATCACAGCTCCAGCAGGAATCTGCAGTGTTAGCATTGCAAGTTAGTTCAAACCCACAGTGGGAATGGGAGAGTGTGTCCTGTTCTTTTAGAACTCTCAGGATAAAACCTTTACTACCTGGGCAACCTATCTTGTCTGATTGATTCTCTGTTGTACCCCCAGCTTTTAACTCAATGCTCAAAACACAGCAAGAATTCAGTAAATATTTGCTGAATGATAAAAAAGAATACATATGAGATCAGTCTTCATTTTTAAGTCTTCAAAGTCTCATTTCTCAACATGCAACTTGCGCCCATAGCTATCATCTTTAACACAAAAGCAGTTTAGTATATTTAAATAGTATTTTCAAGATTACAAGGAGATTAAGAAGGTGCAATGGGACCTAAATCCCCCATTTGATCACTCCGGCTATTAGGTCCCTGGGATTTCTTGTGATCTCCTACCAATTTAATAGTTTTTTTTCCATTGATCAATAAAATGTACTATTGGAAAAACTAGTATAAAAAGTTTAGTTGTAGGGGGATTGAGGTGGGGGTGGAGAGAGAGAAAAAGAGAGAGAGAGAAAGAGTCAATTGTCTTTTTTCTATTTAATGGAAATAGCAGGGACTGGAAATATACTTGGGCTGGAGGTATTCTGTATTCAAGGAACTGGTTAATATTGATAATTAGTAATGCCTTCGCAGGGAGCTAGGACCTGTTTCACTACCAACTATGATATTCTCAATACAGCCCAATCCCTAGCATGTGGGCTGAGCAGTTCCCAACAGGGACTTGGAGTGAGATGGGGAACTCTGAGGAGAGAGGCAGAAGTGTGACCTGGCTCCCTGTACTGCTGGCCTGAGCCAGATCCTCTGCTCCTTTTCAACAATGGAGTTGAGGTAGAGAACAGCTGGTGGGGGGGGGGGGAGAATCATCTTGTTTTGTTTGTTTGTTTGGTATGTTGTTGGTTGCTGGTTATTTTTGGAGAGAAATGTTGCCAAATATCATCCAAGCAATCATCAGATAGGGAGGGCTCTACATCTTGAGTTGTGCAGCAGGACTAACATTGCTTACTGAGGGTCTCTGCCTATGAATTTCTCAAGATACAGCACTGAGTACAAAGTTGATTATTTACTGAGTGCCAATGAGAGAGAAATACAAAAGGAGAAATGCCATGACCTTTGCCTAGGAGGTGCTTACATTGTAGCTAGAGAAACAAAATGGGAGTGCACATAACATTTAGTGAATAAAGCCATCTAACGTGACCTGATTGTTTGTCATTACCATTAAATGCAACAAACAAAACATTTTAGATTTGAACTCTGAACTCCGCGGAGGAAGGAAAACATGGCTGGACCGTAAAAGATGTATCGGTGTGGAGCGCATTTTTGTTGTTTTCCACCCAACACGTATTCCCTCTTACAGTAAATAATAATTCTCTAATTTTTCTGTGGGGGAACTACTTCCCCTTTACCGCTTTCAGCCAAGGTGTTCTGGGTGCTGGCTCCCCTGTTGGCTCCATGGGCATGATACGAGATTGATGCTGAGCCATCTGCGAACGCCATTCCTCGGACCACAGCCCTCAGCCACAGTCGACTGAGGGATAAACACATGACCCAGTTCGGCTCAGTCAGAGCTAATGAGACTCAACACAAGAACTTTTGCATGCTCAGGGATGAGGCTTTTCTATTAACTGCAGCTTTTTTGACTTCGTGAAGAACAAGCATGACTGAGAACGGAGCCAACCCAGTGCAGGGAAAAGCTGAGAGAGGTGGAGAATCGAACCTGATGGCTTTGTTTAAGTCCTTGAAACAAGTATTACTCTGTACATCTTAGTTATATAAACCAAACCTTTTTCTTTTTTACTTAAGAAATTCGGGTTGGGTTTCTGTCACTTGCAATCAAAAGAGACCCAATTTGTACAATGGTAAAGACAGAGGGACAAAAGCAATCTAGTGAGAGAAAATGCATGAGTCAAGGAAAAGAGGTACAGGGATTATGACATCCTGGGACAACAGTCGGGGGCTTTTATGCTTGGGACAGATGCTGATGCTGGAAAATAATGTGAACATTTAAGTAGGGTCAACTCATAACAGCATTGGGAAGTTGGGTACAGAAACTAGAGTCAGTGCGAAGATAGTGGGAGTGACGGCAAGGTTTGGATATGAGGTATAGCTCCACTTTCGGTTGACATAATTTCTTTTTCAGCACTCCTGGAAATATCTGAAATAGGGCATATACACTCATCATAGATTTATACTAATCAATATAAGCATAATAAAACTAAATTAACTAGTGTTTCAACTAAGTAAACACTGAAACAGACAAGGCTCCTTGACTTCCCTGGACTCATTAATAGGTGCAGTTTATGATATATGAATATATGTTAGCTTTCAATGGGGATTTCTTAATACCTAGGCAAGATTTTCTCACTCTTATACTCCAAGCTGTTCTGGTTTTCAAATTCAGGGGCATGGAAGCTTCAGCGTCATTGCTGGCATTTGCAGGCATTCTGTTGAGACCCTCTTCACCCCTGTGAATCATATGGACCCAAGAATGTCTTCTGACTCTTCCTGTGACCATATTTTCCCTTTATCCTTCCTGGATGTCTCCCACCCCATGGACTTGCTTCTAACAGATTAGGAGGCATCCTGTGTTGGGGTGACAGACTTGTCACTGTCCACTTGTGGTCAGACAGGTGTAAGCCGAGGTTTAGTCCTTCCCTGGGTATTTTCACTTTAGCTTAATCTTGGCCTTGGTTGATATTTTGAATTCTTATCTCTTCTTAAGAAGTCTTGGCTAGCTCTTTGAGGCCCCAGATTTATTTATAGCAACTCACCACAGGTTTGGTACCAGACCTGGTCAGTGATTTATGCCAGCTTTGTCAATCTCTGCTGAAGGAAAGTAAAGGTTCCGCACTGGTATGCCTCCAAGAGTATTCCTGGCCAGACCATTGCATGTGTGAGATGTTGGTGTTACCTCCTTTCCTAAGATGCTTGTTAGAAGGCCGGTTTAGAGTTCTGATAAGATTTCCAAAAAGTGAAGTTAATGCCTATGTCTACGTCAACATATTTCCAGCAAATATGGAATGGGCTTACACCAGGCCTTTCCAAGAAGGAGCTAATTAAGGGAAGACTGGTGGAAAAGGAGAAGGCAAGAGAGGGGGTGAGCTCTTGTCCTCTGGGTTTACAGACTGAGGGCAATAGTGTGGTCATTTGCCACAAGGAACTTTCTCCCGGTGAGTGAAGGACTCAGCTGAGGTCTGAGATATGGAAGACACAGGTGGCATTCATTTTGAAGTCTGAGTCTCTGCTTTTAAGTATTTCAGCTTCCTGCTTCTGAGGAACACAGCTTTCTTTACTTTTCCCATAACCATGCCTTCAGTCCTGGCTCTTTCTGCACCAAGACCTCAATGCAGTAGGAATCAGTCCTATGCTGGTGACATCTCCCTCCCTCCCTCCCTTCCTCCCTTTCTCCTTCCCTCCTTCCCTCCCTCCTCTCTTTCTCTCTCCACCTGTCACTCTGTGTATCTTTCTGCAATTTAACTGAATGGATTGGATGTATTGCTTTTGAAGAAATGCTGGTATAATCTGGTCTAGGTTTAAGCGAGATCTGATGGAGTTATCAGCCCGAGACAGACTCAATTCTTCTTCTTCTTAATTCTGGTAGCTTTTTTATTCTTGGGGGCTTTAAACACCAGTCTGACTTCCTTTAACTCAACTCTCACACAGTCATTTCTTATGCTTTCCATTAGGGAGTGGATTCCCCGCTCTGCACTCCCCCACATCAGTGTTTCTAAAAGCCGTTAACTCTTCCAGAAACACCTGGGCAGTATATAAACAAGCACACTCCCATGCCCCAGCCCCACAAGGATATCCCCATTCAGAAGAGCTAGGATGAGGCACTCCAGGTAATTCTCATTACACTATAGAGCATTTCAAAACCTGTGCCTTTAGGGAATTTAGAACCTTTTTCTTCAAACAGGTGAACTAAGCTCTCAAAGCTTCAAGATGGCGAAGCAGCTCAGAAGTGGAGGCTGGCTTGCCATGCAGTTGTGGAGTGAGGTGAGAGATGCTCACTTGTCAGCTGAGCTCATCTTACCCCAGTCGTTTTTGGCAGCTGGACAGCTTTACCAACTTTCTGTAATGCTTCCTGTAGAAGCAGAAAGCTGTTTTGAAACCTCCACGTTCCCAGCACTGTCTGTGCCACCTCTAAATGTCCCGATCTTTCCAATAACCTTGCTGACAGAGCCAGTGAAAGTCAGGAAGCAGGTGAGCAACCTGCCTTCCTGTGCTGGCCAACTCATACATACACTGTGATAAGGATATTAGCTTGTTTAACAGCATATAATTAACTATTCAAACTCCACTTTGCTCCGTGGGACTTCAGAATTGTTTTGGGGATGGTAAAGAGATTTCTGGAGTTTTTCTGGCTTTGAGTTTCCTTGATGCTGGTTTTAGTAACAGACTTCAGGAGATAGCTATTCCAGAGAGAAATCTGTGTTGTAGGAGCTAATTCATATCTGCATAGAGTGATTAGGGGATTAGATTTAAAATGTGACCATTAACTTAACATATCTACTGATTAATATCATAAGGAGTGAGAACTACCTAAAACTGTCAGATGTGTAAGGTAAGTTTTGAAATATGGAAAACTAAAATTCACTAGTATCGGGTTAGTGCCAAGTATATAGCAGGTCCTCATAGACAGCAATTGTTGTAAGAGGAGTGGGCAAATTGTTGAAGGGTGAATTGAGTAACTATTGGCTGAGAAACAGCTTTGTGTTTAGTGAGAACAATAAAAATGTCCTCTTTGTGAGCCAGTGTTTATGATGTAAAATATTTCCTGATGGCCCTTAAGCAGTAAGTAATGGGTGTTTATTAGCTGACCAATTTTAAACACTTCATATTTGTTTTGCTTTTAGTAATTGAATATAATAAAGAGTATTGTTGCCTATACAGTAGCTGTGGTTTTATTCCTATAAAGGATGTTTTGCTTAGATGGCTATCTTTTACAGTATCAGCTTTTGATATTCTCAGATGACAAATTTAATAAGTGGAAAATGTTATGAGTGTGAGGATGAAGGTTTAAAGTGTTGATTAGGCAAAGTAAGTTATCTGACTTCTTTCCAACTGGTTTGCATGGATGGCTCATATTCCATGTCTGATTTTCAACAGAGATTCTTGAAGCCTCTAAAGCATTTTTATTAAAAAACAAACCAACCCTGCATTGAAAAGATATGCATCTTTCTTTTTGCCAAATTTCTATGTTTTGGATACTTTTTCCATAACAGTAGTAAATTCTGTAAAAGGTACATGCTACTTCACATTTCATTATTTGCCTGACTGACTTAGGCCTGCATGGTGTAGGAGAAAGTGCCTGGGCTTTGAATACATCACGCCATCTAAGGTTTGACTCTTCACTCCGCAAGCACCCCCCAACCCTTACCCATATGTGGTCAGTGTTGTTGGCAAAGGGGTTTGGGACAGCTGAGAGGCATGATGAAAATAGATTTAGGGCTTGGGAGCATTAGGAGAAAGCTCATTTTATACATCTGTGGCATTCTCGTATGGTAACAACTCAACGTAACTATCTTTTATTGGCCTGAGGATACAAAGAGGGTGCGAAGACACAAGTAAGCCAAAATTTCCATTTTTGCCTCCAAATGTGTACATAAAACTTTTCATTCCCTTGCAAAGTGACCCTTGCTCATATTTCTGACTTTATCCTAAAGCAGTGTCCCTTTGACCACAAATCAACATGACAGTTGCAGTCACCCCAGCCTATTCTTCTGTGCCTTGGGCTTCCCTGTGTGTGTGTGGGGGGGTTTCTGCTCCTGAGGCCCTTTGCAGCCACCCATGGCAATGGAGAATGGTGGAGAATGGAGAAATGGAGGGAGATTCCTTCTGATGCTCCCAAAGCCAACGAGTTGCATTTTCTTCCATTTCCAGCTGCCCCTCCCTTTCCTCCTATAACTGGGTATCTTAATGGGGCAGGTCATTCTGACAAATAGATTTGGGGGAGGCTTCTGTTACCCCAGGACTGTGTACTTGGGTTCATATATGTGAACTCTTGCCTTATGGTAAAGAAGATTTAAACAAGTGTCATTCCTTTGTTATTTGAATGCTAATTGGTACCAGTTGCCATGAGACAGAGTTAAAAAAGAACATTGCTGGCTCTTAAGAAGCTAATTCAAACTACCTAGGTTAAGTAGGATAAACAAACTAACAGGTCAAATAATTTTGCCAAAATTAAGAATTTCAACAAAACCTGGTAGGGTGTAAATCTAGCCCAAAGTATTTGTTATGAGACTTTCAGTGGCTGGGGATCACATTTGTAAGTCAGTAAAGACGCCAAAGTGGATGGACACTTTTCTCTCTAGAGAGAGGACTTGAGTGGAGTTTAGTACTTAGTGTGAAGATGTTTTTGTGGCTCAGGTATGAAATGTCTCGGAGTTCATTCTGAAACCTTCCTGCCTTCTTGGAAGGATTTTTGTTTGTTCTACCTTTTTTTTTTTTTTGCCTGGCAAACACTGATTTGGAAAAGTAATTCAGAGCTCTGTCTGTGCCAGTGGCAATGCATGCCACCTGCCTTGTCTGATCTTGTAAGTCCTGTACTCCCGTCTTCACGGATACAAATACACAAAGTTTCTTTAGCTAATTAGTCATTGCATTGCATGTTTTCATAGAAGAGAACAGTAGATTTACAATTATAAAGTGAAAGAGGTTTTTATAGGGTGCAGGGGGACTCAGGATTGTAATGTTTGAAGTAAACACTAACCAGAAGTCAGATCTGTCTTTAAGGAAGGTGTTTCTTTACTTTTAGAATTACCACTTAGCACTGTGCAGGGTAGAAGATCGAGTATCTTTGATGAGAGATTGAATCACCATTAGTTTTTAAAAAAGCCTCCCTATGCCACAGATTTGCTGCTGAAAAATAGATCACATTCCCTTGTTTTATGATGAAATACTATGTAACTGAGAAACTAAAAACCAAACAAACGAGTTACTTCTAAGTAATTGTCTTGGAACTACAGTTGACCCTTGAACAACATGGTTTGGAACTATGAGGGTCCACTAATATGTGTATTTTTTTCAACAAATACTGTAAATGTACTTTCTCTTCCCTATGATTTTCTTAATATTTTCTCTAGCTTACTTTATTATGAGAATACAGTATATAATACATGTAACATACAAAATATGTGTTGACTTTATTCTGAGGGTAAGGCTTCAAGTCCATAGTAGGATAGCAGTAGCTAAGGTTTTGTGGAGTCAAAGGCTATGCATGGATTTTCAATTGCATGAGGGGTCAGCACCCCTAAAGCCCATGTTCTTCAAGAGTCAAGTGTAATTGGTATGTTGTGTGGCCCGCTCTTCACCACAGCATTTCATGGTTGTTTAACTTAGGCACTCGTCCCTCATCATGGATGGACTAGGCAAGTCGGACAACATCTGGCCAAGTCCACTGCAGAACTCAGATAACTGTTCAGTGCTTTATTTCAAGTGATAGAGTGAAATGGTTGGATTCTACTTGGTGATAGTATTTCTGAAACAGTTTACATTATAATGTAATAAAAAATTATTTGATAGAACCCACCAAAAACTGGTATAGGCAATTACCATAGAAAATGAATTTTAAGGTTTAAGGAATATGTGGGTTGTAAAAAACATAGAGGCGATCTGTCTTAAAAAAAAAAGTAAAGCATAAAAATGAATTTTTCATTTAATCCTGCTCAAGGGCTGTAAGTTTAACTTGTATGTTAAGGGAGTAGAACATTTAGGCATAATCAAAAGTACTTTTATTCATGTACCATCCCTCTTTTAAATCCATTTTGTGAAGATAGTTTTTACTTTACTTCTGGTTGACATCTCATGTCCAATATTGTCTTCTATTCCTATTTAAAGTGTCTCATTTTACTAAATAAAATATCAAGAATCGCGAACTAGTCAAAACTAAGGTAAAACTTCTCTACCTCAGCTCCAGCCTTCAGTCTGAGGGGCAGCACCGGCTTGGCCTTTTTCCTCGTCACCAAGCCAGCTGATGTTTCCTTATCTTCACTTTCTAGCTTTGGCTTCTAATCCCTCCAAGTCTGAAATATGGGGAAAGAAGAAAATGTAAGAAAAAAAGGATTTATTTGACTGGTTCAAAATTACAAAGACCTTGGCTTCTTTTAGCTTTGGTGAATATTTAAAGCTGACCCTCACGGCGGGGTCGTGGGTGTTTAGGGACTTCTTCTTCACCAGACACGACTGACACCTTGTTCCTGGTTCAATAACCAGTACATTTTTTCCTGGCAGGCTACTTAAAATTCCTTCTTGTCTTTAAGCTTCTAGTAGTACAACTTTAGCCCTTTTATGCTGGGATTCTCACTCCTCCAGGGAGCCCTGTTGGGAAGATTCTGTCACTTGACCATTGCTGGCCCAGGAGAAGCACTAGCACAAGGCTTGCAGACTGCTAGGAACTGGATGTCCGTGTGTTCCCACTCCCCCAGTGTTGAAACTACCCCTGGTGTAATGGTATTTGGAGGTGGGGCCTTTGGAGGTAATTAGGTTTAGATGAGATCACGCAGATAGAACTCCCATGATTGGATTAGTTATGAGACAAAAAACCAGGGAGCTTGCTTCCTCTTCCTCTCTCCGCCATGTGAAAATACAGTGAGAAGGCACCATCTACGAGACAGGAAAAGGGCCCCCACTAGAACTGGACCATGCCATCACCTTGATCTTGGACTGCTTGGCCTCCAGAACTTTGAGAAGTCAATGTTTGTTGTTTAAGCTACCCAGTTTATAGCATTTTGTTCTAGTGACCCCAGCTGTCTATTCAGCCTGCATCAAATGAAGCTATCATGCCTCCTCTGTCTTCAGAGCGGGAGCTCCAGCGCAGACTCTTACTTTGAGCCCAGTGTCTGAAACTTATCTGGGACCTCTACTGTGTGTCCCCCAATGCCAAGAGATACATTTCAAGCCTCCAGTGGTCTTCTTGAAGACAGTCTCGTGAGGTTTGAGGAGAGTTAAGGACCTACGCCTCTAGATTCACAATCCATTTACAGTTCTCTTTAATGGGGTTTTTCACCATTTATGTAGTTTTCTAGGTAAGCCAATTGTTACAAAACTGGTTCTTTGCTACCTCTTTTAGAAGTCCTGCACAGCCTAGGGTTTTGCTTGGATGTGGCAATAGCAGGCCCCCAACTCCCTAAGGTCTTAGCCAAAACAGACATAGTAGTTCTATTTTAATATCCTGTTACACAAAAGCATATTTTTCATATTACTTTGTAGTAAATATTTGAGAAAGGATAGCCAGGAGAGAAGAAAAGGGTCAGTTGAGAATAACTAAAGACACAGACTTTGAAATTGAATTAAGTGAAACCACATCAAAATCTGATGGTTGCAACCTGCACTGAATCTTTTTCTTTTTACTAGTCACAGCCTCCTCATTCCTTTCATTAATTTTGCCTGATATTTCTTGACTGTCCCTCTATTAAACTTCATGTATTCATTTTCACTTTTCTTCAGGCTAGCTTTCTGCTTACTGATGCAGCTACTTTTAAAAAAATTATTAAATGTATTGGGTTGATGTTGCTTAATGAAATTATATAGGTTTCAAGTGTACAATTCTGTGATACATTATCTGTATATTGTATTGTGTGTTCACCACCCCAAGTCAAGTGTCCTTCCATAACCATTTATCTCCCTTTGCCCTCTTCTACCTGTCACCACCCTGTTTTCCCATACTGTTGTTTGGGTCCACAAGGGTTTTTTTTTTTTTCCTTAATTTCTTCACCTTTTACTGCGCAGTCCCATGCCCCACCTCCCCTCTGACAATTGTCAGTCCATTCTCTGTATCTATGGGCATGTTTTTCTTTTGTTTGTTTATTTTGGTAATTAGATTTTACATATAAGTGAAATCTTATGGTATTTGTCTTTCTCTGACTGGCTTATTTCACTTAGCATAGTACTTTCCAGGTCCATCCATGCTGTGCAAAATGTAAGATTTCCTTCTTATGTACTCCATTGCGTAAACGTACCACACTTTTTTATCCACTCATTTACTGATGGACACTGGGGTGTTTCCAAATCTTGGCTATTATAAATAATGCTTCAATGAATACAGGGCTGCATATATTCTTTCAAATTATTGTTTTGGATATCTTCGAACATATTCCCAGAAGTGGAATTGCTGGGTGATAAGGCAGTTCATTTTTAATTTTTTTGAGGTATCTCCATACTGCTTTCCACAGTGCTGCACCAGTCTGCATTCCCCCCAACAGTGCATGAGGGTTCCCTTTTCTTCACATCCTTGCTAGCTCTCATTGTTTGTTGACTTATTAATGATGGGCACTCTGACAGGCATGAGGTGACATCTCATTGTGGCTGTAATTTGCATCTCTTTGATGATTAGTGATGTTGAGCATGTTTTCATGTATCTGTTGGCGACCTACGTGTTCTCTTTGGAGAAGTGTCTATTTAAGTCCTTTGCCCATTATTTTTTAATCCCCACTTGAGGATATGTTTATTGATTTAGAGAGAGATGAAGGCAGGGGAGAGAGACAGAGAGAGAGAGACAGACAGACAGGCATTGATGCGAGAGGAAAACATTGATAGGTTGCCTCCCATACACACCCCAAGCAGGGAATAGAACCTACAACCTTGTGATGTGTGGAACAATGCTCCAACCAATGGACCTACATGGCCAGGGCATCCTTTGTTCACTATTTAATTAGACTGTTTGTTTTTTTGATGTTGAGTTTTATAAGTTCTTTATAAATTTAGGATATTAATCTCTTATCAGATGTATCATTGGCAAGTATGATTTTCCATTCAGTGGGTTGTCTTTTCATTTTGTTGATGGTTTTCTTTGTTGTGCAAAAACTTTTTATTTGATGTAATCCCAATTTTTTTGTTTCCCTTGTCAGAAGAGATATAGCAGAAAAAAAATATTGCTACAAGAGATATTCGAGTTTTAATTGCCTATGTTTTTTTTCTAGGATTTTAATGGTTTCAAGTCTAACACTTAAGTCTTTAGTCCATCTTGAATTTATTCTTGTGTGTGGAGTAAGAAGGTAATCTAGTTTCATTTTTCACTTGTATCTAATGTTTTCAACACCATTTATTGAATACATTGTCTTTTTTAAAAAAGATTGTATTTATTTATTTTCAGACAGAAGAGGAGAGGGGGAGAAAGAGAGGGAGAAAAACATCAATGTATGGCTGCCCCTTCAATGCCCCCCATCAGGGACCTAACCCACAACCCAGGCATGTGCCCTGACTGGGAATCAAACAAGTGACCCCTTGCTTCCCAATCCAGAGCTCAATCCACTGAGCCACACCAGCCTGGGCTGAATACACTATCTTTACCCCATTGTAGCTTGTTGCCTTCTATGTCAAATATTAATTGACCACAAAGGTCAATTTAATGGGTTTATTTCTGGGCTGTCTAGTCTGTTCCATTGATCTATATGTCTGTTTTTATGCCATTACCATGCTGTTTTGATTACCATGGCCTTGTACTAAGCATGGTTTGATACCAGGCAGTGTGAGTCCTCCAATTTTGTTCTTTTTTTCTCAAGACTGGCGAAGTTATTTGGGGTTCCATATAAATTTTTGGAATATTTGTTCTAGTTCTGTGAAATACAACACTGGCATTTTGGTTGGAATTGCATTGAATCTATAGACACCTTTAGGTAGTATTGACATTTTAATGATGTTAATTCCTCCTATCCATGAACATGGTATGTGCTTCCACTTATTTATTTCTTCCTCACTTTCTTTCCTCAGCGTCTAATAATTTTCTGAGTACAGGTTTTTTGCATCCTTGGTTAAATTTATCCCTAGGTATTTTTTTTGTTATTGTTCAATTATAAATGGGATTGTTTTCTTAGTTTCTCTTTCTGATAGTTCATTATTGATATATAAAGATTCAACTGATTTCTGGATATTTATTTTGTATCCTGCTACTTCATTGAATTCGTTTTATCAGTGCTAGCAGTTTCTTGACATATTCAGGGTTCTCTGCCTACAGTATCATGTCATCTACAGATAATGACAGTTTTACTTTTTCCTTTCCAATTTGGATGTATTTTATTTCTTCTTCTTGTCTGATTGCTGTGGCTAGTACTTCCAGTACTGTGTTAAATAAGAGTAATGAAAGTGGACATTTTGTCTTGTTCCTGATCTTGAGGGAAATGTTTATAGTTTTTGACTTTTCCTTGAGCTTGGTTTCTAGTTTCAGTCCCTTGTGGTCAGAGAAAATGCTTGGTATGAAAAGGGGGAAAGTTTTTCAGGAACAACTATAAAAGACACATGGAAAAAACCAAGGTGGGGATGGTGAGATCAGGGGAGGGAGGTGGGTATGGGTGGTATGTTGGAATAGGTTTGGGGGAAAATGCAGACAACTGTACTTGAGCAACAATTAAAAAATGCTTATAGTTTTTGTCTGTTGAGTGTGATGTAGGCTACGGGTTTGCCCTATATGGCCTTTATTATGTTGAAGTATTTACCCTCTATTCCCACTTTGCTGAGAATTTTTATCATAAATGGTGCTGGGTTTTATCAAATATTTTTATGCATGTGTTGATATGAACATGTGGTTTTTATCTTTCATTTTGTTTATGTGGTATATCATGTTTACTGATGAGTGGATATTGTACCAACCTTGCATCCTTGGAATAAATCCCACTTGATCATGGTGTATGATCTTTTTGATGAATTTCTGGATCTGGTCTGCAAATGTTTTGTTGAGGATTGTGGCATTTATGTTCATCATGGATATTGGCCTATAGCTTTCTTTCTTTGTAATGCCTTTATCTGGTTTTGGAATTAGGATAATACTGACCTTGTGAAATGAACTCAAGAGTCTTCTCTGTTCTTGAATTTTTTAGAAAACTTTGAGAAGGGTAGGTATTAGTTCTTCTTTGAATGTTTGATAAAATTCACCTGTGAAATCCTTCACCGGATGGTCAAGGATTTTTGTTTGAGAATTTTTTAAATTATTGCTTCAGTTTCATTAGTTGTAATCTGTTTATTCAGATTTTTCTGATTCTTCCTGATTCAGTTTTAGAAGATTGTATGTTTTTAGGAATTTATAAATTTTTCCAGGTTGTCTTATTTATTGGCATGTAATTGTTGACCTTTCCTTGTTAATTTTCTTTTATTATTTCCATTTTAGATTTTATTAATTATAGAAACTTTCCATAAATATTACAATTGCACCAGAATGATAATTTTACAAGTTTTCCTATATTCAGTATCTTATTACTCATTGCTTTAGGAAAAACATTTTAAATCATGCTTTTAGTAGGTAAGTACAATATATTTATCTTAGAAAAACTAGAAAATTAAGGTAAGCAAAAGAAGAAAAAATGATCAGCCATAATCTCATCTGTTCTAAAGATAACTATTTACTTTTCAGATATATGTTTCCAAATTATTTTCTATGTGTGCATAGAAGTCCACTCTGTACATATTATTTTTCATATGTATATATAAAGGCATAAAATTCTATTAAATTCTATAATTTAATTGATTCCCTACTTATATATTAGATTGCTTTCCAGTGTTTCAAAATTATTCACCACTCTGGTGAAGACTGTTGTGCCTAAATGCTTGCTTACAGGTTTGATTTTTTCCTTAAGGTTTCAGTAATTGGAATTAGTTAATAGACTTTTCAGTAAAGAGAATGACAAAACTCTGAGTCTTTTGCAATATATTATTAAAATAACCTTTGTAGAATGCAAATCAACTTAATATCCTGTTTAAATAATATTAACATATTTAAAGGATTTTTGGTTTTAGTGCATAAGAGATATTTCCAACCATGTTATCTTTTTCAGTTTGTTAGCTATTGGGTAAAGAATGATGTGACAGAGAGAACATGAAATTCTCCAAATCTGGGGTAAAATCTGTAAAGCCTGTGTGACTTTGCATAATATATTTAACTTCTCCAAGCCTCAGTTTAATTTGTCAGCAAAATTGGAATAAAAGCTTCATGTAGGGTTACTGGGGGATTAAATTTTGCACACAGAAAATGTCCAATTGAATACTTTATAGATCTTTTATATTCCAATCGTATGCTATGTTTCCCCCTTTAATCATCAAAACCTGAGGAAGACCATTATTTTAATTTTACTCAGACATACAGAGGACAGACACCTGTCAGGTGCTTTCACTGTGAGAGGTAGGCAAAATCATGCTCACCAGGAAGGACTCTCGCCTGAGAAATACTGGTTTAGATGGGAATAATGCCAATAGTGCTGACCTTTGAGTTCTGGTTGCTTCCTGTGATGTTCCAACATAACAAGAAATACATAGTTGGTCTTTTTCCCAGTTCCTGGCACAGATCTTCAGAAACCTTTACTTCCTGTATGGCAATGGTGAGAGAAGCATCTTTTAAAAAATTTATAATAAGCTTCTTTCCTGTTAACTGACTTTATGCTAATGAGGTGACTCTTGAAGGATGGGGGCTTGTTGCCAGAGAAACCAACCAAATAATTAGAGAATTGGAACTCTCAGTCCCTACCTCTGACTCCTGGGGGAGGAGGGCTAAGTTCATCACCAGTGGCCAATGATTTAATCATGCCTATGTAATGGAACCTCTATAAAAACCCTGAACAAAGGGAGAGTTTCTGTGTTGGTGAGTGCACTGAGGTGCTGAGAGGGCAGCATAGAAGCTCTGTACTTTATACTCTTGGCATCTCTTCCATCTGGTTGTTTCTGAATTGTTTCCTTTATAATAAATCTATTGTATAACAGTAAGTAATGGGTTTCCCAGAGTTCTGTGAATCATTCTAGCAATTATTGAACCCTAGGAAGGGGTTGTGGGAACCCCTGAGTTATAGCCACTTGGCCAGAAATTTAGGAAGCTCAAAGTTGTGATTGGCATTCAAAGTGCAGGGTAGTCTTTTGTGCCCTTAACCTGTGGGATCTGTGCTAACCCTGGGTGCTAACCCTGGGTAAGTATCACAATTCAATTAAATTTAGGACATCTAGTGGTTGTCCACAGAGTACTACAGAATTGCTTGGTGTGGAAAACTCCCACATTTGGTGTCAAAAGTGTTATGAATAAAATAGTTAGTTTTTCCTTTGCCTTTCATATGGGTCCAAGCCTGATGTGCCTTGTGGTTTAATTAGGCCTCAGTCACAAAGTGAGCATGTAAATAGAATAAATTGCCAGAGTAAATCAATGAATGACTGAAGAGACCCTATGAAATGCCCTTTGAAGGAAGTTAATAGATGATATATGAAATTTCTTTGCAAAATGTGCAATAAGTCATGAGCAAATACAAACTAAAAATATAAAAAGGTTATATTAGATAACAGATTTATAATTAGAAATTAAGGAACCCCAAAGGATTATGCAGAATAAACTTTACAGATATTCTGCCTTCCTATCTATGTCCAGAGAAGGAATAATGGTCTACCGGGATGAGAATCATAATGCGTATAGGATTGGAGAACCTTGGCTGGTATCCATTTAAATGAGCTCTAGACATGGCCCCTAAAATACTGAATAGCTGAAGGGGTCACTTGTTAGATGGGAGGGTTTTGGTCAATAAGAGCCATCACTTGGTCATCCGTAAAATGGGGAAGTTTTCATGTTTGTGGAGTCATTTTGTCATATGTTCCATGATGTTGAGATTCTCCTTGACAGCAACATTAGGCTTGTTTGGTAGATGGGTTTACAATCTAACATTACTGTGAGTCATTTAAAAGATTGTGGTGTAACACATATATTTATCATTCCAACCATTTTTAAGTATACCATTTAGTGACATTAAGTACATTCATATTGTTCGGCAACCATCACCACCATCCACCTGTAGAACTTTTTTGCCATCCTAAACTGAAACTCTGAACACATTAACTAATAACACCCTATTCCTCTTCTCCCCAGCCCCTGGTAACCACGATTCTACTTTCTGTCTTTATGAATTTGACAACTCTAGGTATTCATATATAAGTAGAATAATACATATTTGTATTATTTGTATTATTCCATTTGTTTGACTTATTTCACTTAGCATAATGTCTTCAAGATTCACCATGTTAACTGTGTATCATTTTTTTGTAGGCTGAATTTTCCATTGAATATGTATATCACATTTTCTTTATCCATTCATCTGCTTGTAGACATTTGGGTTGTTTTGCTTTTTGACTTTATAAATAATGCACTGTGAACCGGCATGTACAAGTATCTGATTGAATTCTTGTGGTATGACCTGAATTATGTACCCCTCATTCATATGTTGAAACTCTAACCCATGATGTGACTGTATTTGGAGGTAGGGTGTTTAGGAGATATTAAGGTTAAATGAGGTCCCGATTCAATAGGACTATGGCTTTGTAAAAAGTAGAGGAGAGCACTTACCCTGCCATGTGAGGATACAGCAAGAAGGTGACTACTGCAAGTCAGGAAGAATGTTCTCATCAGAAACTAGACTCTGCTGGATCTTGATCTGGGGTGTCCAGCCTTGAGAACTGTGAGAAAATAGATTTCTATTGTTTAAACCACACAGCCTATAGTATTTTGTTTTAGGATCCTGAGCTAATGAAGATATTCTCCTTTTAATTATTTGGGTACATTCTCAGAAGTAGAATTGCTAGATTATATGGTAATTCTATGTTTAACTTTCTGAGGCACTGACATACTGTTTTTCATAGTAGTTGCACCATTTTCATTTTATATTCCCACCAGCAATGCACAAGGGTTCCAATCTCTCACATCTTTGTCAATCTTTTCTTTCTCTCTCTCTTCTTTCTTTCTTTTCTTTCTCCTTCCTCCCTCCCTCCCTCCCTCCCTCCCTTCCTTCCTTCCTTCCTTCCTTCCTTCCTTCCTTCCTTCCTTCCTTCCTTCCTTCCTTCCTTCCTTCCTATGTAGCCCATCCTAAGGGGTGAGAAGTAGTATTTCATTATGGTTTTGATTTGCATTTCCCTAATGGTTAGTGTGGTCAAATATCTTTTTGTGCACTTCTTGGCTATTAGT